>ML835698.1:30669-47985 GCA_009831015.1 Picea engelmannii | reverse complement strand
AACTTCATCACTTCTTTGTGCCGTGTTCTTATAGCTTCTGTGCACCTTGTGCATGCAATATGCACAATGCTTCTGCATCTCTTCACAATGAGTGCTCTGTCTGATCATCATTACGACTTCTCAGCTTCTCTGGTAGTTTGCCCACGCGTTCAACATCACTGGATGTCATGCTCAGATTCCTTCAACCTCTCTGGCAGTCGAGACTCTTCGTCTTCTCTGGCATAGTCGAGTTTATACTTTCTGCTTCAGTTACAAACTTCAACGCTCATCCACTTGTCAGTCCCTCTAAGAATCGTCTTCATTCACTGGAAGAAGCTTGGAGACCCTTCAGCTCCTCTGGCAATCACACAGAGGTCTCTTCGAATCCTTTGACAGAGACCATCAATGGTTTCTAGCAATTAGACTGCGAGGAGCAACATTAGCCCTCCGATCGTGCCCAAAATCCCCTGCACCGTTGGATTGACTTCATGTGATCTTGCGTTTATTTCGCCAATTCGCATTTCGATATTTCGGGATCCCCGTGGTAAAGATTTCGTTACTCTCCATGTCCCAATCCCCGAAACTCTGAAATGGAGCTTGTCTGAACTAGCTCCTTCCTTTCTCGTGACCACCAGCGGTGACCACAGGCTGTGCCAAAAGGCGCTTCATATTTCGCAAGTTTATAAACTTCATCGAGTCTGATCGACGGTTGAAATCTCCATAGATCCGACGGTCCAGGTCTTATCGCGATCTCGCATCTCGCGAGTTTCCACACCATGCTCTGTTGACTCCAAGTCAGCGAAATTCCAATCGCTTGCCACTTGCCCTATGATTGGACGGTCCAGATCAGATCTTGGATCAACGGCTCCGATCATATCGCGATTTCGGCATTCTTATTACAAAGTGTTTCGACACTCCAACTTCCGGTATCTGAAACCCCGAAATGGGGTTGGATCAACAGTCCACATCAAACCTTGATCTGACGGCTCAGATCATTTCGCAATTTCGGCATTCCTGTGATATTGTTTCTTGACTCTCCAAGTCGCAATTCGCGAAACCCCGAAATGGAGTCTTTGACATGCTCTGATCTTCTGCCACGCGTCTCTCTTGGATCAACGATCAAGATCTTGTCGTGATTTCGCATATCGCGATTTCGGGACTCCTGTGGTAGGAGTTTTTAACATCTCCATCTCCCGATTTATGAAATTCCGATAGCCAAAACTCCGAAATGGAGTTGGACCACCGCTTCAATCTTGCACTTTAAAGAACGTGCAAGTTCTTCCTGATCCAACGATGGTCGGAACTTATGCTCAGATCTGACACCTAAGATCTGTCCTCCTCTTATGTGCGTTCTTCTTGTCTACAATCTGATCTGACGGTCCTCCTTCTTTCGAGAATTTACATGGGATCCAACGATCACAGACGCTTCTCCTCCCGAGCTTAAGCACTGCGTTCGACTTTGCGCTAATTCCTCTAGAGCTTACTTTGTCCTTGTTTTGCCTTCGCTGCATACTCTGATCTTGCCATCAGTGACAAGCACATACTGCCTGTAAAGCATGCCAACCATCCTCTGCACTATTTCTTCTGATCTTATCGAGCTTGCTCTGCAACGTCTTCCCAAAATACTTCTGGTGCCCGTATGTTACATTCTTCCTGTACTCAAGCCATCATCGCATTCATGTACTCAAGTCATCATCGTCATCAATGACAAGCATACACTGCTTGTAAACATGCCAACAAGAAATCTAGAGGAAAGGGCCAGGAGGTGAAATTTTGGATCAGAAAGCATTCTTCCAAAACAAAATTTCTCAGAACATTGAAATAAAAGAAGACTCTCATAAAGTCATGCAAATAAACATTTTGTCGTTATCATTACAGTCAATTATAATTAAATTAAATCCTTTTCATTTCTGTTTTCAAATAGGATAAAATTATTCAAGCTTGAAGATAACCCAATGAATAAAGGATGTCCTTAATAAAAAGGAAAAAACATTTGCACATCAAAAACAATACTTTGGCTTAAGAAAAGCAGGGATGATACAGGTAAATACCAATATTGCATCAAAAGCTGTGGATTGTAGCATACATGTAGCTATGACCTGCATTCTCTTCAGGTCATGCAAAGGGGGGCTAACAAGCTTTTACAGCTCACTTTCACGCCTTCAAAACCCCCATTCATGACATTGTTAGATCTTTTTCAGGGTGGATGATTTGGAAATGCCCGGATTACTAGGACCACTATGACCAAAACTGTTATTAGCTAGACCATGATGATTGAAAATTCATAAGTGGCCTGTGCAGACCTCCCAAGCCACAGTAGAACACGGACGCCTAATCAGCATGCGCCATGGATTTCTGTTTGAATCACAAGCTTTGCCAGTTCAAAATCAAAACAAAAGATATAAAGATATAAGGGGAGCCATAGAGGACCAAAGTTCAGGGCCAACCACCAGTTGCAGATTTATCATTTTGCACTGACTTGGTGAAGAACAAAAAAAACAGCCTTCTAACTCAGCTTCTGTGCTAGCACAATTAACAGCAGGGGGGGATATTTGGCAGTGAATCTAAGATCTCTCTGTGTGTGTTATAGGGTTTCCTCTACACTGATGAATATATGCGTCCTTACATGTCAAGGAATATAGTGTAGACAGTCAATAGATAACATGCTGCATAAATATACAGCTCAAGGCAGTACAGAACAAAAAAAAAAAAAATTCAAAGCTGTCTGTGAAAGAATTGTCAGATGTTAAATACAATAACCCAACAACAACTGCCAAACATCTCAAAACAATATGAAATTGGGAAGCTTGTTTGTAGATTTTCCGGACATTTTATACAGGAAACTTGATGAATCGCCTACGCTTCGAAGAACCCATTTGGGGAATTTCAGCTAAAAATCTTTGGATAGTGAAGTTTGGGGATGAGAAGAAGAACTTACACGGGATTTTCTCCATGAGAGGAGCAGCAACTTCCCTCAGAATCCATGCAATTATGAGTGAAAAACCAAAGAGCCCACAATAAGCAAGGCGAGCTGATCTTCGTGTGACTGTCCCTGCCAGTGAACATAGCCCACAACATCCACATGCCAAGCACATATTTGCTTCCGCTCCTGCCTGTGCAAACCAATATTTCTGCGAGAAAAACCTATGATACCACCTGTTTTTTTATCGATAGTTTCACAGATATAGATGAATTTAATTGATTACAGAGCAGTGATATCTGAGCAGAACGATAGACAAATTCAGAAATGGGTTGAAAACAATGCTGAACTCTGTTCGGTTGTTGGTCAACTGCAGACCCTATGATTACAATCAAAACTCTTTCGACAGCTAATTTGGGAGCTATGACGGTGCGGAAATATGAGGATGTGGTTTGGAATGATCAAACCCGTCTAATTATGTATACGAAGTTAGATCAATCTAGAATTTTAATTGAGTATTTGGGGAGTTGGAATAATCGGAACCGTCCAGTCATATTTTAAAACTAGTAATTTACATGTTTGAATGGTAGTTGCCCGTCACATTTGTGACTACACAATCTCTTTGTAGATATTCAAGAATATACGCATGGTAGGCATATGCCCAAATATATTAAGGTATGTGACATATAATTTGTCACATCACATGTATATTCATGAAATTTAAATACTAAATATAGTGGACTGTTAAAATTTGAAAATTTGAATTGAATTTTTTAGGTTATATATTTTTATTGGTTTTATTTAAAATTTGGTTTAAAATTCAGGAAAATGGAATGGTTGGAAATATATGTATCAATTATTAAGATTACAGAATTTGGATATAATAGTGGTTTTTTTGAAAATTCTAAATTTATTTATATATTTAAAAATGCAATTTTAATGATTAAAAATTAAAATTATATAATTTAAGTCATATAAAATTTAAACTTTTTAAAATACATTAATTTAACTTTCATTTTAATAATGAAAAATTACAATTTAACCAAAAAATTTATAATAATTATATAAAAAATCTAAACCATATAAAATTTAAACTTCTTCTGAAAATACCTTTAATTTAACTTCTATGTTTTTAAATGTGATTTGTTTATCTAATAAAATAAAAAATTCTTTGAGGTATAGCCTTTCTTGGGTAGGTATTTACTTGAATAAGGCGGCACAACAAGGATGATTCTCGCAAGATGGGAATATGTATATGTTGTGTAATTACAATTAAAAAAAAATAACATTTTGAAAAATTCATTATAGTTAGATTGCAATTTTGATATTTTAGATTTAAATTTTTATTATAATTAGATTGTTATTTTGATATTTTAGATTAGTTTAGGGACTTTAAAGTTTAAATTGATGAGATTATAATTTTATTATAATGAAATTGTAGATTTTAACTTTCACGGAAAAGTAGTGGAAGAAAACATATAAAAAATGGAAAAATTCCATTTAATTAAGTTTAGATATGGATCAAATCTTTCCAGATGCAAATTTTTAATCTTTCCTCATGTTTTACTTTACTCATGTTTTGCACTTCAAAAATGTTTCTTGATAAATCCAGAGTTAAAATGGATCTAGGTTAGTTGCACAGAGAGTAGTGAGGTGCTCTATAACCCAATATGAGGAAGAAGTTGAAAAATAAAAATAAAGTGTGCTCAATTAAAAGGATACTCTGTCTTTGCTAAGAAACTCCCTGGTTCATCTTTTATAGTTGAAGGCCATATTCAAAAACCAAGTTGGTCAAATGGGATTTTGAACCAACACCAAGTAAACCTTGACACCTTGGTATGTTGGACGATTAGGCACAACATTTGAGAAAGATTTTTTTAACAACAAATGAGAAGGAGTTCTTTGATAAAGAAGAAAAAGAATATTGCATACAAAATTTTCTCATGAGAATGTAAATAACTCAAAAACCAAACTAAGTTGTAAATCTGCGATTTCCTTGAAAAAAAATAAAAATAAAGATTGCTAGAGTTTTCCCTTTCTAGTATTTTCATGATAATTTATGTTTTTCATTGTGTTGAATGTCTTCGTAATTACAATGTTTCGGGTTAAAAAAGTCATTTAGTATAACAGCTATACAAAGTCATTATGGTGGGCGTTGTTTACGAAATGGATTTTTTCGAGTGAATCAGACGATATAAATTTACACAAATCACTATTTCTTGTTGTTCAAAATCTATTTATGAATGTAAAAATGGAATCAGCATGTTGAAAAACTCCTTGAATACTTGGATTATACAGAAATAATCACTCAAATTTACAAATCCAACAATTTCTCAGAACCTACGCATAAACAATGTATTATCCTCTTCTCAAGCCTGCTCTCTTCACCACAACAACTCGCTGCTCCAAACCGTTAAATTAGAACCAGATGACATCAAGGGTGGAAAAAATCGAGTTACTCACCAAACCAAAGTTGTTCACCCAGGTCGAGTTTCAAAGTTAGTTTGTTGATAATCAATTCTCCGTCTCCTTCATCGACCATTGGGCGTGTGAGGGAACTCATGTTCTCTCCCCTGAGCTTGCATACTACTCAATTGTTGGGTTATGAGCTCCATCCCCGTGCTCACACAGTCAATCTACCCTACAACTCTCAAATCGAACGTTGGAATTGAAGTTACAACAACTTTCTCCATTTATTGGCATGGAAGTACTTCTCTAAGAGCCTGCATAGTGATATATCCCACAACCAACACAGATCGACATTGTTGTTATGGTCATATGTTTGGGATCATTGTTACTTGTTTTTTTAATTCATTTTGTCATCTTTGTCAACGGAAACATTAAGCATCCAGTAGTTTAAATGTTTTAAGTTTTGATTTTTTTCAGGGATATTATTCATTTAATTTTGCTCAAAATCTTATGAAAAAATGTTGAATTGGCAGATTTGAATAGTTAAATCTGTATAATCTGATTGTTTTTCAGAATGTTGAATTTATTATGCATTTAAAAATACAATTTAAATAATAAAAAATTATGATATCCCCAAAATTCCTACTAAAATACCAAAACTTAAACTTAAAACATTTAAACAACACCCATTAAACACCACCATGCACTGAATACAATTTAAATAATAGAAAATTATAATATCCCACCAAAAATACCAAAACTTAAACTTGGAGCATTTAAACAACACCCATTAAACACCACCATACACTATGCATTGAATCAATCATTGGTTCAAACAACCGTTACCTTAAGCAAACTAGCTAGGATAAAAATAAGAAAAAGTGGGTGTTATTTTCCTTATCGGAGTAGCATTCTATTTAAAGTTTAATGTTGGATAACTATTGGTTGACATTGTGCTAGGTTGAATTTTTCCATAAGAAGAATTAATAGTAGAAAAGTCATGGCTCAAAGAAAACGTTGTATCATGTGATCTTCGAGTATATGCTTAAATAAACATAAGAGTACTTTATTGAGTGGTTATCAATTGATTGGCATCATAAACAAAAGAGTACTCTAGTCAATATTATAAAGGAATTTAATTTTAGTTTCACAATAATAAGTTCTATAGATATTAGTTTATTTAAATTTTATAGAGATTTTGTGTTGCTGAGATGGATTAGTCATAAAAGGAGTTTAATTTTAGTTTCACAATAACAAGTTTTACATATATTAGTTTATTTAAATTTTATAGAGATTTTGTGTTGTTGAGATGGATTAGTCATAGATCTATCATTTATAGATTATATTGATATCAAAGAAAATAATTGCATAACTTGGAGAGAAGCATATAATGGATGTTTAGTTGATTCAAGAAGTTGCATAGACATTAGTTTATTTAAATTCTATAGAGAATCTGTGTTGGTGAGATGGATTCGTCATAGACTTATCATTTATAGATTATATTGATATCATAGAAAATCAAGTCCTAACTTGGAGAGAAGCGCATAATGGATGTTTAGTTGATTAAAGAAGTTGCTAGAAGGTGGAGAGATGGTTGTTATTGACCTTGGGATTGAAAAAAGAAGAACTCAAACTAGACCATGGATGATCATCCAAACACTAGTAATGTCAAGTTGCAGATGCTTTGCTTGGAAAACCAATTGGCAGAGATGACAAGTTTATTCCCTTAGTGGTTACAAGAGAAAGGGAAAGATAAACAAGGTCATAAAAGTGTTGGTACAAACTCATGTAAGGAGTCGGATTCTAAGGAGAGAAAAAGAGAACCAAAGATTGAGATTAAGACTCACACTGAGATGAAGAATGCAACCATAGTAGAACTCAAGTACCTTCCCATGTAGAGGCAAAGGTGGACATCAAACCATATGTAAAAGAAGTTGATGTTGTCAAATTGAACCAATGGTTCCAATACATGGAGATGTACTTCAATGTACATGAAGTTAGTGGAGAGAAAAGAATTGCATTTGCCCACTTGAAGTTGGAAGGTCGTACCTTAACTTGGTGAGAAAGCAACATTGTCGGAAAAAATCTTGAAAATGAACCACTAGTAACTTATTGGGAAGCATTCAAGGACATGATTAAAGCTTGGTTCTACCCAAATGATTATGAGGAGGATCAACAAATCATGTGGAATTATTTCAAGTAGAGGTTGGGACAATTCATGCAAGAGTTCGCCACTGAATTCAAGAATAGAGCCATTCAGTTGGGAGTCTCTCTCAAAATCCTAAAGATGTTGATGAAATATGTGGGGGGCTTGCACTATCCAATTAAGAGGCAATTGATGCTCTTCAATCCCAAATACATTGATGAAGCTAGTGTCCAAGCATAGTCCCTTGAAGGGGACAAACAAAAATAGCAGTTCAAAGTGCACACACAAACATAATAGTAAGAGCAGTAGAAAAAAGGGAAGAATAGGAAGAAGCGGGTTGCCAAGAATATTGCAGTAGTCACATAAGAAACATGACCTCCTATCAAGTATTGTAAGCCTTGCGATAAAAAAAGGGCACACCATGGAAGAGTGTTGGAAATTACACCTCGAGAAACACTCCAAACGCTTCTAGAAGAAGGGAAAGAAGAAAGATCTAGTCATTGTAGATGTAGAAAAAAGGGTGGGTAGTGCTTCAAATATTGATGGGAAAATTAGTTGCACATTTGTTTAGAAGGAGGTGCATTGGTCAACTATACCCCAAGGAGGAGAAGGAGATGACTAAATTGTTTCACATCAAGATCCAAATGGAACAAACTACAATGCACTATTTAATTGACCTTGGTTTACAATTGAATTTGATTTTTGCACCACTGGTGAAGAAGCTTAGCCTAGAAACTCATGACCATCCACATCCATATCCCTTGGGTGCTCTATATGTGAGTAATGGGTACTAATGTTGCATCCACTCAATACCATGGTGGTCAACAAGATAGGTCAACTTGTGGGAGGCATAGCTTCCTCATACAAACTTCGATTGAGGTGATCTTTGTGTTGTTAGAAAGCTCGATGTCTAGTACAACATTAAGAGGTTGAGAGCTATGTTTACAAAGTTATGTTATGCACCTGGTTATGTTATATCGAGAAGAAATGGGAATATCACATCAATTACCAACGGAACAACAAAATAAAGAGAATAGCACACCAAAATGATACATTTATTGAAACGAGAGTTATGTTCACTTGAATCTTCGAGGGGGAAACCTCTAGCAAAGAAGCACTCTATTACAATAATTCTCAAGACAAAGACTACTCATGCCCTCAACTCCTATTTATACTAAATCTATCTACCAAAAGAACAATCTAGAAGAAGATCTTTCTAAAAACGGAAGCTTCTATTAGGTCTTCTTACATTTTACTTATTCTCCTTATTACTAAGCCTTATTTATTAATATATGCCTTTATTACATGTAAAATATATTATTCTACCTACATGAGGGGTTAGGGAGGTTAGGTCCCTGACATGACCTCCCTCTTAAAAGCAACCTTGTCCTCAAGGCTTGAGATGAGGAAATTGATGCAGAATGGTAGTCAACTCCCAAGTGGTATCTTATGGTTGTGTGTTCTTCCATTGAACTAAAACATTATTGATAGTGTGTTGGCGGAGATGACACTCGTGTTGGTCGAAGACTGCTTGTGGTTGCAATCAAATGGAAGCTTCTTCATCCAACTTAGGTAGACTAGTCTGAGTCCGGCACCTAGTGTCAAGCACTTTTTTTAAGCAGGAAACATGAAAAGCAGGGTGGAGCTTAGAGTGATTGGGCAACTCTAATTGGTAGGCCACTAGCCCCACTTTCTTGAGAATACAATAAGGACCATAAAATTTGGGAGTGAGTTTGTGACAGTGTTGGGATTTGAGTGAAGTCTGCTTATAAGGTTGCAAACGAAGAAACTCTTGGTCCCCTTCAACAAATTCACGTTCAGAATGGCCCTGATCTTCTTGTTGTTTCATGCGATTCTGAGCCATAACCAAATTTTCTTTGAGAGTACAGAAAATGGCCATGCAGACTGTAAGAGTTTGATCCACTTGTTGAACCTTGGAGATATTGGGCATGTATGATACAACTAAGGGTGGTTTTCGTCCATAGACTGCTCCAAAGGGAGTCATGTGAGTGTCTTTATGGTAAGAGGTGTTGTACCACCATTTAGCGAGGGGTAACCATTGAACCCATTGATTTTTATGTCAAATGAAAAACAACTCAAATAGGTTTCCAAACACTTGTTGACTGCTTCAATTTGTCCATCAGTTTGAGGATCATATGTTGTGTTGAGATGAATTTGATTTCCCTCGAGTCGGAACAATTCTTTCCAAAAAGTGTTGGTGAAAGTTGGATCACAGTCAGAAACAATACAATGAGGCATGCCATGGAGTTTGAAGATATTATCCATAAAAAATTGAGCCACGATGGATGTTGTGAATGGGTGTTGAAGAGCACATAAATGAGCATGTTTGGAAAGGTGATCCACTACTACCATGATGACTGACTTATTGCTTGATTTAGGTAAGCCAACAATGAAGTCCATAGAAATATGTGTCCAAATAGTAGGTGGAATTGGAAGTGGTTAGAGTGTGCCTGGAGCTTTGATTGTCTCACCCTTATTGCATTGACATGTATCACATTCATCCACAAAGGTGTGGATGTCCTGTTTCATATTGTCTTAGAAAAAAGAACATTTGACCCGTTCATAGGTTTTGGTAAAACCAGAATTCCCGACTATAGGTGAAGCATGAAACTTAGAGAGCACGATGGATTTAAGGTTTGACTATTTGCTTAAATACATGCGAGCTTTATAACGAATCTCATCATGGTGCCACGAGTACCTTGGAGAAGCTTGTGGATCCTAATGCAGTGTTTGGATCAGTCTTGAAATTTTGGGGTCTTGCAACCATTCCTAGCGAACCTCCTGAAGCCAATCTACGACAATGAAAGAGAGGGGAAAAAGGAACCTGTCTTCTTCATATTTCCTGGAAAGGGAATCAACCACCACATTTTATTTTCCTTTTTAGTAAATGATCTCATAATCATATCCAAACAACTTGGTTACCCATTGTTGTTGCTCCGGGGAAGAATTTTTTTGTTCCAGAAAAAAATAGAGGCTTTGATGATCAATTTTAATTTGGAAGCATTGTCCCAAGAGATAAGGACGCAAGAGATCCACAATGTGCATAATAGACAACATTTCTTTTTCATAGGTGGATTGTCCCAGATGGTGCTCAGACAATTGTTTGCTACTGAAATCCAAAGGTCAACCATCTTGCATGAGGACAACCCCAATGCCTTTCCCTGAGGCATCACACTCCAGTACAAAGGTCGTGTTGAAGTCATGGAGAGTCAAAACTTGAGTAGTAAACATAATAGCTTTCAAAGCTTGGAAGGAATGGTCGACTATTGGAGTCCAACTGAAAGTATTCTTTTTAAGGAGCATTGTGAGGGGAGCTGCAATTTTTCCATAATTTTGAACAAACTTATGATAATATCCCATCAAACCCAAGAAGCCACGTAGACTATTAAGAGTTTTTGGGTGCGTCCAATCCTGCATAGCTTCAATTTTCTTTGGATCCACCTGTTAGCACTGAAAGTCACACTTTGACTGCTAAAGTGCAAGCTCATCACCCATCAGAATGTAAAAGATAATTTGGGTTTTGAATAGGTGGATCAGCAAGATGGATAAAGAAAGAGAAAGGGTTTCAAACTATAGATCAGTAGGCTACACCAATGGGCAATGGAGTCACAAACATCCTACTCATCGAAGGCACAAAAGCTACTCAACAAAAAACAAGATTATATGCTTATAAGTGGAAGAATGAAGAAGGAAAACATATGGTAGAATGTTCACTAAACAAAGATTCTCTCAATTTAATGAATCAACAAATAATTGAATATAAACAATGATTGATGGGCAAAATACAACAGATCCTTTGTTGCTTAGGGATCCATAAATCATTGACAACCTTTGATCCTCAAATATGCAATCTATTCAAATAAGAAGAAATATAAACAGAAGAGTTACAATCTGAAATCACAGCTCTCATGAGTCTCCAATAGCAGTAATGATTACAATCATAAAATGCCCACAGGCTTACAAATGAATATACACATAAAAACTGCCTACTCCTACTCTCTCTAGCCTCTCTTGGCTCATCCCTCTCCTTTCTCCAAGAGACCTTTCCTTCTTTAAATAGACAATAGCATACAAATGAACTAAGGAGGTTGAATCCCATTTCCTCCATTGGATTCTAAACCTTGGAGATAGGTGGCAACAATCAAAGAGACAAAAATCCAACAAACTGCTAATTTTTAGGGATTTGTTGGAAGTCATTAATAAAATGTCTCCACCTCATTGCATGAGGCCTTTGCTAGAGATAAAATATTAGGTCCAGGTGTCCCTTGACATCTAAATGATCCTTGAGAAGTCATCCAAACCCTCCTTGACATGTGGCAACCTCCCAACAACGAGAATATCAAAACCGTGACCGCCACAGGAAATTAGGCAGCGCCGCTGTAAAACAGTTGGGTAGCACCACTTCTATGTCTACTATCTCTCAAACCATAACACATTTTGAAAAACTGAGAGAGGTTTTTGTTATTTGGCATGTTATGAACAAAAACTCCTCCAGTTTTCAAAAATACCTTTTCAATTGTTCAGAATCCAAGTTTCAAGTTAGTCACTAAAAACTGGTAAAATAACTCTGCACAATTCGTTTTCTGCCAGAAATATTAGGTAGCACCACTTATGTTGCGCCTGTGTGCAGGTCTAGGTAGAAATTTCAAAACGCAGCACCTTCAATATTGAACGTGTGCAGAGAAGTTGGTGGTCTTTTATAATGTCGAACCCATTGTGTTTAGGTGTCTTCGCAGTATAGTAGGTTGTGCACTTTACCACTGAGGGAGTTAACACTTTAGAAAAAAAACCAAAACTTTGATAGTTAGGCCTCTTCTAGCTACAAATTCTTGTGCTAACACCACCCTGACACCATCCTTGCCAAAAATATGTCCTAGGTACTCAACTTCAGAGGCTCCAAAAGCATATTTAGACTACTTAAGAAAAAGTTTGTTCCGTAGATGTATAACTTGATCCACATGGGAAAGATGGGCTTCCCAAGTTTTGTTATAGATAAGAATATCATCAAATAAAACTAAGAAAAAATGACAAAGGAAAGGACATAAGACATTATTCATGAGACTTTGAAAAGTGGAGGGAGAATTACAGAGGTTGAATGGCATAAACAAGAACTCATAGTGACCCTCATGAGTTCTGAATGCAGTCTTAGGAATGTCTTCTTCTTTCATACGAATCTGGTGGTAGCCGGAGCGAAGATCAAGTTTGGTAAAGTACTAAGCACCACTTAATTCATCCAAAAGGTTATCAATGACAGGAATGGGAAATTTGTCTTTGATGGTGATTTTGTTGAGGTCGCAAAAATCAGGACACATGCGCCAAGTACCTTCTTTATTGAGTACCATGACTACTAGAGAAGAATAAGGCTTGGTACTGGGACGAATGACACTGACTTCTAGCAATTCTCAAATACTCTTCTCTATTTCATTCTTCCGGGGGAAGGGATGATGATAAGGGTGAACATTTGGAGGAAGACTACACTGAATTACAGGAATAGAATGATCATGGACACATCGAGAAGGGGGAAGTCCCTGGGGGGTTTGAAACACAACTTGGTGTTGGGAGAGGATAGATTGGAGGTCGAGATGGACAGATGGTGTCTCAATCGCCTGAATGGAATGAAGTTGGGCAATAATGTTGGAATGACCTTTTTTAAGGAGATTTTCCATTCGGTGGGAACTGATGATGTCTAGTGACCCTGTTGTGATGTCTTGGAACTGGTGATGTTGGCCCTCTTGCTGGAATTGCATGGTTAATTTATGGAAATCCATGGTGATAAGGCTGAGAGTGCATAACCATTCAACACAAAGTACAATGTCACAACCGCCCATGTAAATAGAAAACATATGAAATTTTAGGAGGTACTGACCAATTTGTAGGCACACATTTTCACAACACCCTCCACATTTCATGGAACCCCCATTGACAATCATGGATTGGAAATTATTAACTAGATCGATATAGCAATTGAATCTTTGGGAAATGCGATGATGAATAAAATTATGGGTGTTACCACTATCAACTAGAATGATGACTTTTTGGTTCTTAATGTAGCCAATTAACTTGAGGGTTTGAAAAGCAAAGAAACCAGTGAGTGCATTTAGGGAAATCAATGGTTCAAATTCTGGTGTATCAGAGGGCAGATTAAGATCAACTTGTGGGGGTAGTTGGGGTACAAGGGAAACATCACCCTCTTCTTCAAAAACATCCTCAGTCGTAGCCATAAATTTTTTATGTTCCTTACACTTGTGCCTCGAAAAATACTTGTCATAACAATTATAACAAAGACCCTTAAGTTGGCATTCATCCATTTTGACCCAAGTCAATTTACAGATCTTGAGGGGAGTGGAAGGAGGGGTGGGAAGGGTGGGTTTAGGGAAAAGAATAAAGGGTGTTTTTTTGGTTTGGGATGAGACTACTTGTTGTACTTCATTGGCCCTTTTAGTAGATTCCAACCAAGTCTGGGGGCGAGCCATGAGGACATGGGCACATATTTTATCCTTGAGGCCATTGACAAAGCATTCCATGAAAAAAGCATCTGCCATGCCCTTCGCTCTGAAAGCCAATTGCTTAAAGGAAGCTATAAACTCTTCCATTGTGCTTAGTTTGTTTCAACTTGGTCAAACAACCTAAATGATGGGTGTCGGTGTCAAAGCAGTCATAAATCTATGCAACAAACTGTGTCCAAGCAACATACCCTTGGCATGCCTTTTTATGACATTACACCATTGCCAGCGTTCATGATCCAAATGGAGAACATCGTAATGGAGTTTGGCCAACTCATCAGTAAAGTCATGCAAAGAGAAGTAGTGTTCCATTTGGGTGACCTAGCCCATGGGGTTTGAGCCATCAAATTTGTTGACATCCACTCTAGGAAGGTGTAGGTCACATTGAAAGTGATTGGACTAAAAATTCTGGGAAGTGGAGGAAGTATCACATTCGGGGTGCAAAGGTTGGTCAGATGAGGGAAGGCCTCCAAGAATATTCAGTTTGGCGAAGAGTTGGCTCGCAAAGGATTCAAGTTGGCTTTTCATGTGAGCAAAGAGGTCCTTCGTCGTGTCCTACTTTAGGGCTTCCATTTTGGCGTCTATGGTGGAATGCATGGAGGAATTGATGGTGGAAATATTACCATTGATTTGTTACAATTCCTTATGGGTCGTGTAGAGATCATATGACAAGGTATTGAAGCATGCTTCAAGGTCTTGGTTGTGGGCATGGGCCATGGTGAAAGGGGGGCACGGGAAGGGGGTGGGTGGGTCCGCACAGAAAAGGGTTTATGGGAGAAGGGTATCACGAGGATCAGAGCATAAAGGGGAATCCAATGGGATAAGTCCCAAATAAGGGGACTGGGAGGGGGTCGGGACCACAAGTAAAAAAAGAGGCTGAAAAACGATAGGTATCAATGAGATCAAGACGAAAAGAGGAATCCAATGGGATGAGTCTCGAATAAGGGTGTAGGCAAGTCCCATATTTGTTTTACTCCTACAGAGTTGTACTTCGATCTAAATAATACTACAATGGTGAAATGCCCAAATTCTTAACAGGAAGAAATGTGTAGTAATTTCACAACCATAATGCAGGAGGCAAGGTTGCACGATAATAGTTCTTGTATTTTCCTTTTCTATTTTGTTTTAGTCCCAAGGGTTGGGGTGTTCAGGGTTCCTACAAACAAGGGTTTTCTCTGTGTTATACCTCTCTGATACGTGCGGGATCAAACAATAGTACTCGGCCCAATATCTCAGTGCACCAACTAAGGAGGATAGACCGTACCCTTAGTCGTACTACCCAATTACCCAGGTACTAGAGAGTATATTCCCAAGTGTTGTTCTCGGTGGCACTATAGCAGTTAGGCGGTTGATCGATTGAGCTATAGCAGGGTTCAGGATGACTAGGCAAGTTTGTATACATGTGTTGTCTAATGCGCTACCACTCAAAGGGGTACCAATAGGGGTTACAAGGGTGTCCAACAATGTGAGCATAAAAACCTCTTGTATTTCATGTGTGTATGCTTCCCTGACCTCGGATTTATGAGTTGAACGACAAATGATTGTAGTTTAAAGACATCAAAACATGTCTCTACCCTGAAGAAAAAAAATTACCCACAATTCTTGCCCAAGAAAGTGTTATGATACCACTAGAGGATTCTCGACCTCGGATGTTAGGAGTGATCTCACTTTGTTTTTTAATTTCTACCTCGACCACCAACTTATAAGCATTTTGATGTTGTCAATGATTATTCCCCATGGGCCTATCATTCCATGGTATGCACCAAAGGAAAATTTTTGATAGGAACTTGGTATTCACATTTGCACTACTAATTCAAATAATAAGCAAGGTAAGCTCTCCCATCTTTACAATAAGTTGTAACTTATGCACATCCTCACCCCCTACTACCCACCTTTCTGGAAGTGAATATGTGTTTGTACACACATGCGCACCCTCATTCTCATCACCCACCCTCCCAATGTTGGGTATGTGTTGTATTCTTTGTATGGTTAGCCCCACTGTAATGTTCCCAAGCAGATTATCTACAAACTTAAGGGTTTAGTTCTGATTTGTTTGGACTATTTGTTTGAATATTTTGTAGGTTGCTTCTCAAAGTTGCGTTGGAGATGTTTTGTTGAGTTTTATAGAAAATAAATGATGGACATGGCACAATAATAGATGGAAATAACAAGATACAAGAGAGATAACACAAGAGAATAACCAAACAACTTAATATTTGACCTTTATTTATTTAATAAGCAGTCCTCCATACAAGAGATATACAGATCTTTAATAATAAGAAGAAATATAGAAGTTGAGGCTGAAGATGCTTTCCAGATACAAGAAATGGGAGTTGTGAGTCCTCCTAGCCTTCCAATAGCAACAAGCAAGTCTGAACAAGATCAATTTATTTCCCTTTAGAATATTGGCACCTAGATCTGGCTAAGTTGCACACCTCATGGCTGGGAAAACCCTAAGAATTGTGACTTCTTATGTTCTGCCCTCCAAACACTGAAATAAAGTTGTATCTATATATCTTGTGATGAGGAACATATACAGTGAGATTATCCAACTATTATGAATGATCTAACCCTCCAACTCATTGGATACACAAGTGACAGTGTGCCCTCCTTCAACAAATTCACCCCATTGCAATAATAAATCAATATGGAGAGAAAACTCCACACAAACTGATGAGATATGGCGCTATGGTGATCGGAAACCCCAATGGAAAGGATTTGGCTTCAGATATACCTCCTCCTAAGAAAATCGAACCTTCACTTCTCCAACAATGTGCCTAGTCTGCAGAAAAAAAAAACCCTCAAACATGTGCTCTCTCTTCACAATACCTCCTGATATGAATCTGAAACTAAGTAGAATGGTGAGGGTGGAACCTTTCACCACTTTGGCCAAGATTGGACCATGGACAGAGGATTTTTTCACCTCCTTGTTGATATCTAGGGTTTTTTTAATCAAAACCCTCAAAACGTTCAAGCTACAGAGCTCAAATATGCTAAGTGAAAAATGACATGAATGAGGAGTGAGGCACCCTCCTCTCTCTTTTATACCTCCATCTTCTAATTTCCACTTAAATTATTTTATTTACTTCTAAAGTATTACTGTATTTCCTCCTCTAAGTCAATTAACCTTTTTTAATTGCTTTTACCAAAGTCACTTTAATAATATAACCTTTTACTCCTTAGTGACCACTTTTGCACCTCTTAGCCTCATTTTCCCCAAGAGACTATAGTCTAGAGGGGTGACTAGACTAATAAGTCTTTCAATATTATTGTCAAGAAGAGGGGGACATTACACCCACACACGATGCATATGCATTGGGTGCAACAGAGGGGTCATA
>ML835698.1:8307-30664 GCA_009831015.1 Picea engelmannii | reverse complement strand
CCCCCCCCCCCCCCCCCCCCCCATCTGGGGGAGTTAGAGGGGGTTCGAGGGAAAAGCCCCTGTAATTTGTTTTTAATAAAAATTGGCAGTTTTGGCACACAATTTTCCAACCCATGGTTTTCTAATTTCGGTTAAGGAATTAAGGTTGTAATCTACTCCAGGTCAATGGATTAAGGTTTTGGATGCTGCAGAATCATATATATATTGTATTTGTAAATGGTGAAGTTAACACAATGAGAGTTAGAGGTGCAACTCTAAACATTTGTTGCTTTTCCAGGTTAAGGGCAACATTTGGTGCATTGCTATATTGTAAAGGTTTAAAATGTACATTTGGTATCAGGGAAATTATTGGCTTCAGGGGACATCTTTGTTGCTAAGGGTTTGGTTATCTTGGGTCTATGATAGACCTAGTTTCAGTGGGACCTTTGATGATTCTTGTGGTGAAAGAAAATGGCGAGCAATTCTAAAATTGAGATCGAGAAATTTAATGGGAAAAGATTTGAGCTTTGGAAGTTGAAGATGGAGGATCTTCTGGTAGATAAAGAACAATGGGTCATTATGGATCATGGTACTGCGCTTATGGGTATGTCGACGGAAGACTGAACAACTTTGGATAGGAAGGAAAAAAGAACAATCCAGTTGTGTCTTTCAGATTCAGTATTACTAAATGTATCGGGAGAAGCTACATCCAAGGCGTTATGGGATAAGTTAGGGGCTTGCATAAGTCTAAGTCCCTAGTAAACAAATTTTTCCTTCAGAAAAAGTTGTAACTCTTGAGGATGAATTATGGAGACTCGATCACAAAGCATATAAATACCTTCAATACTATGGTATGCCAGTTGTTTTATGTCGACATTAAAATTTTTGATGAAGATAAGTGCATTAGTTTACTGTTTTCTTTGCCAGATTCATGGGATAGTTTGGTAGTAGTTATTGGGAGTAATGCAACCACATTAAAATTTGATTATGTGGTTTCATTCTTGTTATCAAAAGAAATTAGGAGGAAAACCATGGATAGTCAAAGCACAAATACCTTATATGTAAGATGACATTCCATGGATAGCAATAAAACAAGTTCTCGAGTGGGAGATTTAAATCTCCAGGAAAATCCTTAAGGAAATGATGGAAATGTGTAAAACTAGGATTTGCGAGAAGGATTGTAGATCTAAAAGTGTTGAGAGAGGGAATGGATCTAATGTTGTTCCTTCCATAGAATGGAAGACCTCCTTAGAGGAAGGAGGGGATGTGTGCTTGGATTCTTCAAGAACACATGAATATCACGATGTATGGTTAATCCATTCAGGTGCTTCTTTTCATATGACTCCCCACTGGGAGTGGTTCTATGAATATGAAAAGTATAATGTAGGTGACATTTTCCTAGGGGATGACTCAACAACCAGAATCATAGGACGAGGAAAAATAAAATTCCTTCTCAAGTATGGAAGGACCAAAACACTCCCTGGGCTTTTGCACATTCCAGAGCTAGCTAGAAACTCGATATCTATAAGTATGGTCAGTGATGTACGTGTACATACTGTGTTTGAAAATAAAACCTACAAAATGGTTCAAGGAGTAATGGTGTTGATGAGAGGAATTTGGAATGGAACTATGTACAAGTTGTTGGGAAACACTATTAGTAATGTGTGTAACAATTCTATTGTTTCTAAGGGTGGAAATGAAGAAGACCAAAACCCTATGGTATTTGGAGAAAAGACAATGATGTGGCATCAAAGACTAGAACATATTGGAGAGAAGGGCCTTCAAGCATTACACGGTAAATGTATGGTTTAAGGTAAGCACAATTGCACACTGGATTTTGATTTCTATGAACATTTCATATATGGTAAATAGAATTTGGTAAGATTCTCATTTGGAGCTACAAGAGAAAAGGGAATCTTAGAGTTAGTACATAGTGATGTGTTTGGACCTGCGTTTGTTCCATCACTAGGTAAATCTATGTACTATGTTTCATTCATTGATAATTTATCAAGGAGTACATGGATTTATTTCCTCAGAAATAAATCTAAGGTCTTAGGTAAATTTAAAGAGTTAAATGCTCTCATGGAGAAACAAACAGAGAAGAAAATAAAGGTATTGAGGATAGATATCGGTGGAGAGTTCTACAGGAATGAATTTGAGAAATTTTATAAGAAGTTATAGCAAGGAAAAAGGCTACTCCATACACACCTCGACAAAATGGGGTTGTAGAAATGATGAATGAGACGCTAATGGAAAAAGTAAGGAGCATTCTCAGTGGTGTCAGGTTAGGACATAAATTATGGGAAAAGGAAGTGAGTATTGCATGTTATCTAGTAAACAGATCACCCTTATCAACGTTGGTGAAAAAAACTCCACATGAGGCATGGACTGGTAAAAAAACCTCTCTTGAACATATTAGAGTTTTTGGTTGTGATGCTTATGTATATGTTCCAAAGGAAAATAGGAGTAAGCTAGAAAATAAAGTTGAAAAGTATATTTTTATTGGTTATAAAGATGGTGGTATTAAAGGCTATAAAATTTGGAACCCAATAACTAAAAACATTGTTTGCAATCGGGATGTTGTTTTTAGAAAGGTTAAAGGAAGTCCTAGCAAATAAAAAAGAACCATAGACTATAGAGTTTGAATTGAAGGATAAAGAATCGGGCTTACCAGAAGAACATGAATCCGAAGAAGAAGAATCTCATACTTCAGTATTGAGGAGATCGGTTTGGGAGAAAAGACAACTAGAAAGGTATACTCCACCTGATTTTCACTCTAGTTTTATTTATCTATTACCGATGATGATCTCAGGACTGTTAGGGAGGCAGTGGATTTAGAGGATGGTAAACTCTAGAAGAAGGCCATGGTTGAAGAAATGACGACCTTGGATAAGAATGAGGCATGTGATATAGTTGATTTCTGGCTGTAAGAAATCCCATTGGTAGAAAATGTGTGTTTAAGAAAAATTTGAATGTAAAAGGTAAAGTGGAGAAGTATAAAACTAGCCTACTAGAAAAGGGATATTCTCAGGTAGAGGGAATAGAGTTTGGTGACATTTTTTCTCTTATTGTTAAATTTACTTCTATTGGATTTCTTTTTCTTGTTGCTACTGCTTTTGATCTTCAAGTAGAACAAATGGACGTAAAGACGACATTCCTACATGGGGATCTTGAAAAATAAATCTACATAAAACAACTAGAAGTTTTTGTAGTGAAGGGTAACAAAGAGTTGATTTGCAAGTTGAAAAATTCCTTGTATGAGTTAAAGCAATCTACAAGGATGTGATATCAAAAGTTTGATACTTATATTTTGGGACTTGGTTTCACAAGGAGCAAAGTTTATCACTATGTGTATTTTAGTTTAATTGGTGATCATTTTATTTATGAGGTTTAGTATATTGATGATATGTTGCTAATTGGAAACAACAAGGAAATCATAAAGGAGATAAGAACCCAGTTGTCCCTAAATTTGATATGAAAGATCTTGGTGATGCAACTTAAAAGAGATTGGATAAATAGGAAACTCTAATTGAATTAGAGGAAATATGTTGAGACAATATTGCAAAGGTTTAATATGTGGGAATGTAAGCCGGTCAAGGTCCCTATTCCTATAGGTGTAAAGTTATATATAGATCAGTGTCCCAAGACATAGGAAGAAGAAGAGGACATGACTCATGCTCCTTATGCTAGTGATGTTGGTAGTTTTATGTATGAAATGGTTTGTAATAGACCGAACACTACACATTTAATGGCAGTTTTGAGCAGGTATATATCAAAACTAGGGAAGGAGCATTGGACAACTATAAACAAGGTTTTCAAGTATTTGCATGGCACTACAGATTATGGAATTTTCTACCAAGGAAGATTTGGTGTAGACATAGCTTTGGACATACATGGATTTGTTGACGCAGACTGTGTTGGAGATCTAGATCGTAGAATATCTACAAGTGGTTATGTGTTTAACCTATTTGGAGGAACAATTTGTTGGATGAGCAAGAGACAATCTATAGTGGCACTCTCAACTACATAAACTGAATACATGGTAACTACCCATGTGAGTAAGGAAGTTGTATGGTTATAGAGGTTGTGTTTAGGTATTGGGTTTGTGCAACAAGCTATAAGGTTAGATTGTGACATTCATGTTAATGTTTATGCCATTATTATAGTTCTTTGCATTTCAATAGATAAGAGCATCATAAGAACAAGATCACTGAGAAATACACATTCACAAGAGACACAACATTTATCCTGGGAAACCCTCTAGGGGAAGAAAACCCAGCAAAAACTTCCTTATCATAAATAGCTTATACAATGTTCAAGAGATAACTCAAACCAATATAGATAGTCCTTCCCAAGAGATGTGCCACTCTTCTTCTCCTCTCTCTAACTGGTAATTGCAGCTTGCCTCATAAGATAATGAGCAAGTGAGTTGTGTGTTAGAAGTGAGGTTCTAGCCTCCTATATATACAAGACTGGCACGTGTGAAAGGGTTTCACTGGCAGGGCCGACCTCTCACTCTGGGTGGGTAAACCCACCTTTAAATTAATTCTGGGTCTCAATAATAACTGTTGGGGCCGACTTCTTATTCTGCCCATTATAATTGTCCGATGACCAATCCGCAAAAGGGGATTTGGTCCTAATACAATTACCGACATGATTAATCCACAATGGGGATTAATCCTAATAATAAAATAACAATAATAATAAGAATGCTCTTCGCAGTTACATTATTTCAACAATTCAGAGTGCAAACTTTCTGGAAAAGAACCCGACAAATCATTCTAAGACAAAGCACATTGATTTTTAGTTTCACTTTGTGAGAGACATGGTTGAATATAAGAAGGTATTGTTGGTGAATATGTTTCTCTTGAAGGTGGACACTTTGAAGAATGTTGCAGATTCTTTGACAAAGTCTGTAATTCGTGGGAAGTTCTCTTGGTGTAGAGAAGCAATGGGCATTGTTGCCTTGAATGGTTGATCATGTAATCTTTAAGACCCTTGTATGGAAAGAAAACAAGTGGGATAATGTTGGGTATGTGTTATATTGTTTGCACGGCTAGTTGCACATGCGATGTGCATGTGGTGGGTGCAACGGGTGGTTTGACACACAGTTTTCGGCCCATTGTTTTTTAATTCCGGTTAAGGAATTAAGGTTGTAATCTAATCTAGGTCAATGGATTAAAGTTTTGGATGTTGAAGAATCATATACATTGTATTTGTAAATGGTGAAGTTAACACAATGAGAGTTAGAGGTGTGGCTCTGAACATTTGTTGGTTTTCCCGGTTAAAGGTTTCTAGGGTAAATTTCTAAGTACTATGTGTGAATGCTATTGGTTTCTTTTTGTTTTATAAAGGATCTATATGTGCATTACTATACTGTAAATGTTTATAGCGTACACCCAAAGATAAAAGTGTGAATTTATGTGCAATGTTTTGTGCACCCTGTTGGGTCATTGATTTGACACCTTTTTCACCATTAGAATTACTTATTTTCTAATCATTTCACCCCTTTTGTCCATCCATCCATTACCATTTTTACCTTATTTCCTCTTGAATGCACCAATACAAACATCCAAGCATTAAGTAGTAAATTATCATTAATTTCCTTGTTTTTAATGAATTAATTAGAATTATACTTTGGTTTTTCTAATGATGGTTTCTCAAGAGATCCTGGTAATAAGCACACAATTTTCGTAGCAACTTCCACGATTGACATATTCACCCAGCACCAAAAGAGATTCCACAATATGGGTTTTGTTGACAAATACATCAATATGGTTTCATATTGTTTGGATCATGCCCAGGTTGAAGGTAGTCATCTCTAGTTCATGGTCAAAGATTTGGTTGAATTAGCAACAGTTTCTAGGTAGGGATATTCAAATGTGATTTCTGGAATGATAAATGTGAATCTAAAAAATTGGGGACATGGGTTTTGTGTAGGATGAGCCCATTTAGACACAGCGAATGTGGATTTCTCAAAAAGTGAAATATCTAGGATATATGGGCAATTTTCTAAAATGTGTTTTCCTAGATTTGTTGTTGCAGGTGGTTTGAGGATCCATAGGTTTTGGATCTCCAAGATCCCTGTTGTAATATATAAATATCGGTCTTGAGAACCTTCAGAACAACATTGGATATGATATCAAACTTTTGTAATTTTGTATTATTGATCTGAGATTAATATAAGAGCTCTGGTTACTGTCAATTACATGTGTTGTGCGTTTTAGTTTCATACGTTCAGTTCTATAGTTTTTCTCTAGTAGTGCTCATCGAGCTAGGAGACCCTTTGAGTGAGGAGTGTGTTACTTCTATTTCTGTTAGTTTCATTTCAGTTTCTCGGTTGTGTGGATTTGATTTCCATTCTTTCATTTCTTGCATTTCATTTATGGTTTTGATTTGCAATACACAAGAAGACTAATGCACATAAATTATTAATTGAACAAAGATTGTTTTACTTCAATTATAGAAACCTTCATTAAATCATATGATTGAAATCCATTAATTGTCTCGCAGCTAACAATTAAGTAGGTTAATGATTTCAAATGTTTAAAATCATTCCTATGTTTTTTCATTAAATATGTTTCTTTAAATTTATATTTGCTCTATTTTTTGTAGTTAAGCAAAAACTCAGTTTCAGTAGCTAAACAATGAGCAGTTTGGTTTTATGCTTAGACCACTACAGGACTAAAATCGATGAAGACCCAAGTTTTAATAAGCTACACACGGGAAATCACATGAAAATTATTGGTAATGAAAGATTGTGGTTCAAAGACATATAGCATTAGGGTTCCACAGTCCTGTGACAAGTTGCAGTCCTTAGTGTTAATTCATACAGTCATTTGATTTCATTCCAACATTTCTTAGACAGAATAGGATAGGATAAGCTTTAATCCTGCATTTACTTTGCTTGCATCTCACAAAACTACAGACATCAGATTGATGAATTAAATGTAGCAGAATTCGATCAATTGAATTGACTGACATTTTTGACATTGTTGTTGGGGATATGCTAAACGGATTAGAGCATTGATAGTTTGGTTCTTTAGTTTTTTTTCATTCATTGATTAACCTTGTGTTAATGATAACTTGGTGAAAACAAGGTCTTAATAGCATGAGGTATTGAAGATGTGGTGTGTTTTATTTTTGTAGATTTCATTCGAAAAGTAGAGAAGTTTCAACTTTTTTTTGGGTGTTGTAAGAACCCCCATACACTAATCCATTTGTGAGAAGGGGCTCTAGACCAGTAGGAAGAACTTAAAAGATGCTCAATAATTTGTTGAGTAAAGAAGGAAATCTTACTCCAATAAATCTCTCAAATCTTGACAGCAATTGGAAACATGTCTCCATCTTAGGAGGAACAGATTTTGAAAGCAATGATAAATATATTTGCATCTCAAGAAGAAATATAAGAGCAAAGGATCCATGCGCATCTTCCACAGGAGAAGGATCTAGAAGTTTTTTCTAGTAATCCTTGTAAGCACCCGGAGGAGAACAAAGAGCCATGGGTAACATTTTATTGAGAGCGGACACTAGAACCAAAGATAGAAGAATTTATTGCATGCTTATCATCAAATCCCTTGTGCATTCAGGGGTGTAATGGGAATATTTAAGAAGAAATTTGGTGTATGACAAAGGGAGACATGCAACCCATTGCTAATACACAAGAAAGCCAAAGGAACAATGACTACATTGAAACTTGGTTCTAGATAATCATCAATCAACAATATTCCTCCATTATTCAACATTTCTTGGCACCATGTCAATAAGAGCAGCTGGTTTCTTATATCTTGACATCTATAAAGGTGCATTTTTCAAATTTGGAAATGAGTCTACTTGAGATTCTGTTAAGCAAATGGATGCATTGGAAATATTCCTACACTTGAAAGAGATTTTATTTTTCAAGAAAATTAGTATAGGGTAGAAGAACAAATAAATAAACAAAACAATAAAGATAAAAATAAGTCCAGTTGTGAAAACCTGATTATTGGCGCAACTGGGCATGAATTTTTGCTTGAAAACCAGGTTACCAACGGGAAAATCTCACAATAAATTTATGCATGTTGGTTCAATATTTTATTATGGTTCTTCAAATAATTTTTGTTCTATGCTCGTATTGGATGATGTGAGATTCCTTAAGGCCTTCCTTCCGGTAGGTCTCATATCATCAACTTCAAGACTCTATCTAGGATCAAGATCAAGAGATATTTATAATGCCTTGGAACTTGTATGCCTCAATGACAAGTTTCCTCACTAATAGTAGTGGGGATGCATTAATGCCTCCTGACTATTAGATCCTATAGGTTCCTCAACTCCAACACATTCATTTGTTCCTGACATGATGCATTAAGGTACCTTGACGCTCATTGACATCACTTGTGAGTAGTCTCACATTGGTTAACGACATCCATTAATGGTCGATAATCCAATGGTTTCTTGCCATGCTCGATTTCAACACATTCATTCGCATGGTAAGAATTGTACCATGGATTCAGATTTTGATAAAGACTATATGGTTTAATGGTATCAACAGTTACAACCTTTTCCACATTTTTGCAAATAAAAAAATGTATGTCATTCGTGTTGCAGTATCTTTCCCTGTAGCAGAGTTTTTGGTTCCTCGTAGTAGTATTAATGGTTGTTATTTTGGTTCTAGTAGTAATTCTCATTTGATATGGATGATCAACAAAGTAGAGTTTCAGATTCAAAATGAACTCCATACCTTTAGTTTCAACAACTAATTTCTTGTATTAGATTTCCCACAGCATAGAACTCCTTCACACAACATTTTCTTCATTCTTCTAGTAGAAGGTAATCAAATATCAGATCTCAGAAGGATGCATGAGGACATGCTGTTAGATTTTGGTAGATCATAGGTACTTCTGCATTGTCGACGCTCATCATGTAGAAGAGACCGAGCATATTTCTCTCTTAAGTGACTTTATAAAGTGATTTTATAAAGTCAAGTTGAGCCTTTTATTATTTAATGGGTAAAAGTGACTTTATGACTTTTGGGACATGTAAGTGATTTAAGTGAACTCAACGGACGATTAAGTCATGACCGTTGATCTTAAGAGGGAAATATCTAATCTCAATCGTTCATCTCTTTGGAAGACCAAGGGTTAGGGTAGTTACACATGAAAGATGCATAAAAGGAGCTTGAGAGAAGTGGGGGTGCACTTTAGAGGAGATCTTGGAGGGAAGTTGAAAAGGCACACTTTCCGAGAGAGGTTGAGCTTAGGAAAAGAGAGAAGCAACTAGAGGGGATTGACACGCATCCCAAGAATATTTTCAGCAATCAATACAACTCTGTATCGTATACCAGTTGAAGGTGGGTCATACAACATTTATTGTTGGTCGTACAATTGCTTTAATGCAAATAAATTGAGGTAGCCTCTCTATTACTATTTGGCACAATTTCTAAGGTGTTTCTGCTGGGTGGAATCCGTATAGCCGAGGATTGTACCATACAGACAAATTTGGGCATAAATTTCGAGGGTCATACTGTTGTATTTCTGCTATACATGACCGAATAGTTGCACATAAATCGATCAACTAGTTTGGGCACATAGATCGAGGTGTTTTGTGTATATTTAGAGAGATAAGTTGATGTGTAATTAATGTTGATTATGTTGTTGTTGTAAACTCAGAATTTTTCCTATGAGCTCAATAAGAAAAAAATATCCTTGATTGGTTTTCCCCTTATAGGTTTTTCCAGGGGCATTGCCCATAAATTCCTTGTGTAAAATGTGGTGATTTTGTCTACTGTTCATTGTTATTTCCGCTGCTATATTTTCATATTGCTTAGTCACTTGTAATCATGCTTATAGTTCTAGTAAATGCATGTGGTTCTATTGCTTTATTGGTGAATAACTATAGGAGGTTGAAATCTATTATTGACTAAGTGTTTGAGATCAGTTTTCAACATGGTATCAGAGCTTAGTGCATGTAGCTGGAGATGCTTCGAGTTCAGAGGGAGCAGATGCTTCCAGTGCAGAGGAAGCGACTACAACAATAGAGGACATGATGGGGTTGAATGCAGATCCAGGTGGAGGCTCCAGAAATACCTCCCTTGCTAAGAGGGAGTGTTAGATTTTGGTAGCTTGGAGATACTTTTGCATTGCCAATGCTCAGCATGTAGAAGAGACCGAGCATATTTCTCTCTTAAGTGACTTTATAAAGTGATTTTATAAATTCAAGTTGAGCCTTTTATTATTTAATGGGTAAAAGTGACTTTATGACTTTTGGGTCACTTAAGTGATTTAAGTGAACTCGGCGGACGATTAAGTCGTGATTGTTGATCTCAAAAGGGAAAGATCTAATCTTGACCATTTAACTCTTTGGAAGACCAAGGGTTAGGTCAATTACACATTAAAGATGCATAAAAGGAGCTTGAGAGAGAAGTTGGGGTGCACTTTAGAGGAGAGCTTGGAGGGAAGTTGAAGAGGCACACTTTTTGAGAGAGGTTGAGCTTAGGAAAAGACAGTAGCAACTAGAGTGGATTGGCATGCATTCCAAGAATATTTTTAGCATTTAATACAACCATGTATCGTACAATAGCTAAAGGTGGGTTGTACATCATTTATTGTTGGTCATACAACTGATTTAATGCACAAAAATCGAGGCAGCCTCTATGTTACTATTTTGCACGATTTCCAAGGTGTTTCTATTGGGTGGGATCCATACAGCTAAGGACTGTACCGTACAGTCAAATATGGGCACAAAGTTCGAGGGTCTTACTGTTGTATTTATGTTGTACATAATCGTATAGTTTCATATAAATCGAGGCAACTAGTTTTGGGCATGAAAATCGAGGTGTTTTGTGCAGATTTAGAGAGATAAGTTGTTGTGTATTTAATGTTGATTATGTTGTTGTAAACTCGTAATATTTCCTATGAGTTGAGACTACCGTACAGTCAAATATGGGCACAAAGTTTGAGAGTCGTATTACTGTATTTCTATTGTACATAATCGTATAGTTGCATAGAGATCAAGGCATCTAGTTTGGGCACAGAAAGGTGTTTTGTGCAGATTTAGAGAGATAAGTTGTTGTGTATTTCATGTTGATTATGTTGTTGTTGTAAACTCATAATTTTTCCTATGAGCCGAGTCTTAGTCTACTAGGATGATTTTAGGGGCTAAATTTCGCGGGCTAATTTTCTATGGTTTTTCCCAAAAAAAGATTCGCTATTCTAAAAATGATTCGCCCAAATTCTATAGGATAAAATTATTTTACCTTAAAAATCGCCAAGATTTTATACAAACTATATAAAATCCTTAGAAATTTGATTTTTTTTACAAAAATATCGCCAAACATTTTATAATTGGCATATGAAGGATTAGTAAGATTCGCCAAGGTTTCTACATTTTAAAATAAATTTCCATCTTTAAAATCATCAATAAGAAGAAAATCTCCTTGACTAGTTTTTCCCTTGTGGGTTTTTCCAGGGGCATTTCCCAGAAATTATTTGTGTCAAATGTGGTGATTTTGTCTATTGTTCATTGTTATTTCCGCTGCTATATTTTCATATTGCTTAGTCACTTGCATTTATGCTCATAGTTCTAGTAAATGCATGTGGTTCCATTGATTTATTGGTGAATAACCATAGGAGGTTGAAATCTACTATTGACTAAGTGTTTGAGATCAGTTTTCAACACATGCATCATCCTCAGTGTAGGGGAGAGAGAGTATTGAGTTTCAGATTTCAATCCAAAGCTCACTGTTCAAATCATGACACAAGGGGATCTTCGAAAGCAAGTTAATTTCTGTAGTTTTTGGATTTTCAACGATTATAGAGTTTTTTGGTAGCTACTGGAATTCCCCTGTAAAGTGTTGTAGTAACCAGATTTCTTGTAGTAGAGTATTTTCAGAGATGATCTTTCTGCATCGTTTTCAAGCAGATGAGGTTGAATTAAGAAATTCTAGGACATGGGTTTTGTGGAGAATATAATAATTTGAGTAAATAGTGGGCATAATTTTCAGAAAATGCATGATAAGGGATGCACAAGTATATTTTCAAAAGGGATTCTAATAATAATTTCCGTAATAGTCACAATTATTTAAATCTTGTAGCAGATTCGTAGTTTCATATGGTTGCATGGATCTCAGGACTAGATTGTGACTTGGAGATGGTTTCAAATCATGAACATATGGTCATCCACCTATTAGCCAAGATCATGAGTCTATCGAGTCAACACAAGAGCGAGGTCAAAATTCCTCATCAATATGGTATAGTTCAGTTTGAGTGGCAACCACCACAATTCGGTTCAATTTATCTTCTTTCAACACATTTTGATCAACATTCATCATCTCCAACAACCTTTCTCTCTCTCTCATCTCTAATATACCTCATCTTCACCCGTCAATTAGCATATATCAATGTTATAGTACTCCTACTTCAGTTCATAGTACCAATCTTGGCTCTTACAAAGCAACAACATTTCAATCTCAAATAACTTGAGGTAAAAGTCAAATTTTAAATCTTGTTAGTTTGTTGAAAATATGGAAATTAAGATAACAACTATTTTAAGCTTGTGATTTCAACCACTCATGAACCACCTTCAAAAATCATTATTCTCTCATCCTTAAATATCTTGTTCACTTATATCATATTCCTCTTACCCAGTGCCCTTTCAGTCATAAGTTAGCACCATCCTACATCACCATACTTTCACTTCTTTTCCATGATTCGACATCCTACATGCAATTCGTAGTCCAAAATATGATCAGTCCATCAAGTAAGCAAAGTCCTCTGATTTAGAAAGATTAAAAATGTAAAATCATATTTGAATTTATTTTTTATTTTCTTGGCCAAATATGAAGTCTTAAAAGGAGACAACACATTCCATAATACATAATTGTCATTTTGAAACAAACATTTGTTCAAATTTGCCAAGAAATGGTTTAAGAAAGCTAACTTATTCACTATGCATAATAAGACATTGATTAGGAAAATTAAAGTCAACAGAGGAGGATACATTATGGACTCAATATCTTAACAGATGCTACTACCTATATCTCAATTAATGGATCACTTTGCTCTAATTTTAGAAAATTTTAGATGCCTCTCTGACTTGCATGAGGACATGCAAAATCTCTGGTGTGGAGGAGATGTTGGATCGTTGATTTGACACATTTTTCACTATTAGAATTACTTATTTTCTGATCATTTCACCCCTTTCGTCCATCCATCCATTACCATTTTTACCTTATTTCCTCATGAATGCACCAATACAAACATCCAAGCATTAAGTGGTTAATTGCCATTAACTTCCTTATTTTTAATGAATTGATTAGAATTATACTTTGGTTTTATTGATGATGGTTTATCAAGAGATTCAGGTAATTAAGCACACAATTTCCGTAAAAACTTCCATGATTGGCATATTCACCCAACACCATAAGAGATTCCACAATTTGGGTTTTGTTGACAAATGCATCAATATGGTTTCATGTTGCTTGGATCATGCTCGGGTCAAAGGTACTCATCTCCAACTCATATGGTTTCATGTTGCTTGGATCATGCTCGGGTCAAAGATATGGTCGAATTTAGCAACAATTTCCAGGAAACGATCTTGAAACATGATTTATGGAATGATAAAGGAGAATCTCAAAAATCGGGGACATGGGTTTTGTGTAGAATGATCCCATTTAGATGTCCAACGATAGGATTTCTCAAAAAGTGAAAGATTTGGGAGATATAAGCGATTTTCCAAAACATATTTTTTCAAATCTATTGTTGTGGTCAGTTTGAGGATCCGTAGGTTTTGGATCTCCAAGATCCCATTTGTAATATATAAATATCAGTCTTGAGAATCTTCAAAACAACATTGGATATGATATCAAACTTCTGTAATTTTGTATTGTTGATATGAGATGAATATAAGAGCTTTGGTTATTGTCAATTACATGTGTTGTGTGTTTTAGTTTCATAAGTTCAGTTCTATAGTTTTTCTCCAACAACGTTCACCGAGCCAGGAGTGCCCCTTGAGTGAGGAGTTTGTTGCTTTTATTTATGTTAATGTCATTTCAATTTCTCACTTGTGTGGATTTGATTTATGTTCTTTCATTTCTTGCATTTCATTTATGATTTCCATTTGCAACACGTAGGAAGACTAATGCAAATAAATTATTAATTGAATAAAGATTGTTTTACTTCAATTATAGAAACCTTCATTAAATCATATGATTGAAAGCTTGTAATTGTCTTGAGTCTAAAAATCAAGTAGGTTAATGATTTCAAGAGTTTAGAATCATTCTTGTGCTTTTTCATTAAATTTACATATGCTCTGTTTTTTGTAGCTAAGAAGAAACTTTGTTTTTGTAACTAAGCCGAAACTTTGTTTCTGCAGCTAAAAAATGAGCAATTTGGTTTTATGCTTAGACCACTATAGGACTAAAATCGTTGAAGATGCAAGTTCTAATAAGATACGCACGAGAAATCACATGAACATTGTTGGTAATGAAAGATTGTGGTTGAGAGACATATAGCATTAGGGTCCCACAATCTAGTAACAAGTTGCAATCCTTAGTGTTAGTTCATACAATCATTTGATTTCATTCCAACATTTCTTAGATAGAATAGGATAGGCTTTAATCTTGCATAAACTTTATTTGTATCTCACAAGTCTACGGGCACCAGATTGATGAATTTAATGCAGTAGAGTTCGATCAATTGAATTGACTGACTCACCCCTTGTTGGTTGTTTATCATTTATTATACTAACATATTTTGATATTTCCTAGATATCAATATATATTTCACTTTCCATTTTAATTTCACCAACAAATTGTATTAAATATTGTGATACCACTCTAATCCATCCATAAACACATAAATTTCTTGATGTAGAATTTTTTGATGAAGTGTTTCCTTTCTTTATTCTTGCATCAATATGATTCATTTTAAGTATTTTTTTTCTCCATTATTAATTTTAACTTTAAAACTAAAAAAATAAAAATAACATTATGCTAGGGAATATTGCTTTGAGTAATTATAAAATTCTAATTATATAATACAAACAAGAAAAGAAGGAAAGGGATGAATATCATTCAATTTAATTTTAAGGTGTGTTGAGTTTAATGGTATGTGTATAGATGTTGATGGTAAGTGTCATACATCAACCACTACCACATGTCATAACATTGATTGAATTATATGATTGTGATCTACATGGATTGTCAATGTTATAACATGTGGCAAGTGTGAGATGACAATCACATCTCATTACCTATGATATAGTTAACCACTAGCATCCCTACAAATCACCCTAACATGGAAATATTTGACCTCACATAAAAACAATACATGGGAATGCATACACATATGAAAAATGTAAATAGAATAATTGCCAAATAAAACATGGCATAATTACTTGCATATATGAGTCTATGAACCATAAAAATATATATATGAAAGATAGATCCATGATTTCTTTTGTCAAAAGTGATTCCAAAAACACATTTTAAAGGAATATGTTGCATAACAAAAAAAGATTTTAGCTTAGATGTCCAGTTGAGAAGTACCTATTCTACCAAATTTATTGAGGACTTGCATTTCACCTCATCCATGTTTAACATATCATTTTCTAGGAAAAACCATAACAAGAATGAAAGCCTCATAAACCATTGAACACTCCATCAACCTCGCCAATAAACCAAAGTTTTAATAGCAAATGTCCACAATTTTGACTTATAACAATCATATTTTACTAAATTATTGGAAATCGAGTTTAATTTGGACATTGAGATAGCTCACATGGGAAGAGCCCTTAAGATTGCATTATATAATTTGCATCATATGTATTTTCTCCATAATTTTATAATTCCCAGGTTCATTTTCTATATCAATCACAATGAGGAGACAATACTAGAAACCAAATAGAGAATAAGAAGTACCTCGCAATTCCTTGCATTTGGAAGACACTCAAAATAAATCAACAATGTTAAGCAATCGGTAACCAAAGCTAAAGCGATGAAAGTGTTTTTTTTAAATTAAGCAATTTCATCAACAAGATATGCCACTATGCCATTGTAGTAATACCTTGCGATTATAGACATAATAGATAACAACCACAACTTAGAGAGGGCTCATGAGGCATGCCACCAATACAATTGTTTATGTTAGTACCAAAATGAAGGAGGATGCTATAACATCAACTCATGTACTTGCACGCCAAAGTAAGTTTATAGATTGTCAAAGCTTTTGGTGTGGGAAATGCATCATAAACCACCCTTATCTCACAATTGTTATCCATGTTGAAACAAAACTTAGATAAAAATGAATTGAGAATGTGCAACTAACCAAAACTATAAATCATTTATAATATGATACAACGTTAATGAGTAAACCATTATCTCAATTTGAGAAAGGATAAATAAACCATAGTCTTTATGTATTGTGTAAGCCATGAGTGGTCAAGCGGGTCTGAGAAAGCATAGCATTATTAGAACCTCCACCAAGGTTTGATTCCTCAAAAAAGTGGTTGACGCACTCCCAATCGGGGAGCATTGTAAGTGGTTGAGACAACATGGTCGCTAAGTCCAATTGAACAGTCACACACACATGTAAAAATGGTGTCCCACCTCTTAATAGGTGGTTGTTACTTGACACTTAAATGTAATAAGGAAGCATATTCAATATTTTGGTGATGTTTTTTCGAATCTATCGCAACAGTTTATAAATCAATGTTTCAGACCAGACAAATGTGGTCTGTATTCAATATTGTGTGTATTAAGTAATGAGAGTGGAGCCCACAAGAGTGTGGTCTAGTAGTGAGCAATGAGGTGATCAGGCTTGTATTAACATGTAGACTTGGGTTCAAAACTTCCCGAATGAGTGTGAATGGGGCCAAGTGCAAGTCTTGGGTGACTTTGACAACACAGATACACCCCTCATAATGCAGTAGCTTAGTCAAAGAGATTCTATAAAAAGTATTTCTTTAAAAAAGTAATTAGAGTGGATTTGTTGAATATAATGCGTGCACTGTGAAGAATCTCTCTTTGCTAAAACATGGAAAGAGGGAAGAATCTTTAAATACCCATTCCATTTAGTGGTGATATGCACATTCATAAGCACACACATTGCATGGTTTTTAACAAATTATACCATAGGTACCCCTTTCACACATGATATCATGAATGTCTCATGAAACATCTTTATAATTCATTAAAACAGAGTATGGAAAATGGTTTTTGACAAACCATTCACCATTTATGCTCAAATGCCACCACAAATTCGGGCTATGAGATGATAAGGTCTTATGGCCAAAAGGCAAGCTCTCTCACTATTAATTCCAATAATTGTATGAAAAACTCGTACTAGCCTGCACGTTGCAACATGGAGGAGAGCAATTTGATTCTCTTAGCACCATTGTCAACATACTTGCTTAGCTTGGTGAGAGCCATAACAACACTTGACCTCAACAAGAGGGCAATTTGTAGTAGATAGCTACACAAACTTTCTCATACAAGTCATTTTTTCTAGCTTGCTCATTGGGACAAAGACCCCAAAACCCTGCTAGCCTACTCACTAAGCAAGTGATTGACACTGAATTGCACTTGCCACAATTTTGAACTCAATCAATAACTATGATTCCCTTATAGAAGTAGAATAATTATACTAGCATTTAAATAAAGGCTTATCATAAATCCCTATTGCAGTGTTGCATGAACCCAACATGGATGTTTTAGGGCTTTGCAACACATTCAACCTAGTTCACTTTGGCCAACATGGGCTCTGTGTGAATGCAAAAATGAGCACAAAGGAAGCCAAAAGGACAACCCAAAGAACCCTTGCATAGTCTAGAGATGAATTTTATTTACTTGGAGGAAGGGTCAAGGACCATTTATGAGCATGGAGGCGAGGCGCCAAGTTGTCCCTTTGGGCTTTATGTACTCATGTCACTTTTATCATCTCAAGGAATAAGTCAAGTGGGAGCAACTTGTCTATTTCTTTGTCTCACTTAGTGTAATCAAACCTAGTGAATTCACTCAAAATTAATTGAGTTTGACTTGGCTCAATGAGAAAACGAACATAATTGTCTTGTTGACTTGGATTAGCATGTGATTTGGCTTGATTTGGATCCTAACTTGTAGACTTAGCTAAGTCAAAGAATGACTCAATCCAATCAAAGTCAACTACTTTTCAATGCTTATTGTAGGCCTCATTTTAAAAAATAAAAATAAAATGAAATATTTTATAAAGAAACTAACCCTATATTACCTCTTCAAAAGCCTTCCTTGCTTCATTTATTAGTGATTGCTTGCATGTTGAGAGTTTTGAGTTGATTTGATGAGTAAACCCTACACGTTGTTGGATCTAATTTCAAAAGGGAATCCATTTGTGATTGTTTTTTAGCCATTGGATTGCAAATTGAAGTGGGTGTTTGCAAATTTTTGTACTCATTTAGTGTGGAGATTTCCATTATGTCTTGTCTTAGTGTATCAAAAATTTTCTCGTTAGTTATTTTATGTATCTCAAAACTTTTAATTTATGTATTTTAATATGATTTGTCTATTTGCATTTTTCCATGCAACATAAAATAACAAACTCACATATTTGGTCTTTAATTGTTTATATTTCCATTGTCATACATGGATTTATATATTTTTAATTAAATTTTGAATATTTTATTCTTTTAGTTTTCTTACTCCGCGTAAGTCACTTCTAAGTCCAAAGGATTATTGAATCCAATCTGATTTCGAGTTTAAATACTTTGATCTCAATCTTATCTTACGACTTGTCATATCATAGTCCCCCACTCACTCCTAGGCATCAATTTCCATATTTTTATATTATCTTACTCTCTTGAGAATAAGTCATTTTTACATTATGGCCTCATGATCAACTAAAGAAAAACAAAACTATCTCTGTAAGCTAATTGCATTTACTAGTGGGGCCTTGGCCTTCATCTACCAAAGTTAACTTTGCAAGCTCATACAACTTAACTCCATGTGCACAAAATATACTATTTAAGGTGCCCTTTTAATAAGACATGACACCATAGTATAATTATTTACATCATATCTAGACCATAATCAATGAACATAATCAAAATGGGGTATTATAATATTGAACTACAGAGCGAAGATGCTTCATGGGCCAAGTCTTGAGAAGGGTTGTAGGATCTAAGTACAAAAAAACAATTGATACAACTTTGTGAGTCATGCACTATGTCACTATGGTACAACTCTGTAAGGTGTGTGCTATATCGCTTTGATCCGACTTGGATACGTCGTGTTTGGCATTTTGGAATAGTTTTTACAACTTTAAAATCTCCTCTCCTCTTGTGTGCTATCCCACATTGATTGTGAGTTATAGTTTGTTGTATCATAAAAGTTCCAACATACCATGATCCTTATGACAATTGGGGTGTCCACGGAGGTAGTGACCCTCTTACTAACACAATGGTTAATTGGCTACAAGATGAATATGTGTGCTTGCTTGACCTCCTCCTTCTCTGTGGGACATGTGGTGTGAGTAGTTTCTATGACTCTAAAATCTCATTGTGCTATCCCACATTGATTGTAAGGTTTGATTTGCAACAACATATAATTCCCAACATACTATGATCATTATGCCAATGAGGGTGTCTATAGATATAGTGGCCATCCTACTAACATAATGATTGATTTGTCATTCTCTACAAAGAAGGTTTAAAGGTTGAAGGAAATCCACAAATTGTATGCCTATTATGAAAAGTAATATTTGAGGGCTGAAATATATCTACGACTGATCATTTAACCACTCGTATATGCAATTTAGTGCAGTTCTCAATATATTATGATAACTAGCCACCCAAAAATGGAATTGTACCATAATTATCCCCCTAATCACGGTTGGAATTTGTTGTTTCGATAATCATCAAAGCAATTTTAGTCTATCCACTACAAATACAGATTGTAGCGATTGGAATCTGTCAGTTTCACTGGTTACAAAATCTAATGGTGCAAAAGAAAAAGTTAATTATACTCTCATCAAACCTCAATTTGAGTTGTTCATTGTAAAGTATATTACAAACACATATTCTTGTACCTCAATTTGCGTTGTTCTTTGAAAAGTATATTACACACATATTCTTGTACCTCAATTTGCGTTGTTCTTTGAAAAGTATATTACACACATATTCTTGTAGGGACCTTTGTCAATTTTGTTCTTTGAAAAGTATATCACACACATATCTGTCAATTATAATATTTAAGGTATGTAAATCATTACATATATAAGGTTGTTTATGTTTCCTTACGCTGATGGTTTGCCTATCGATTGGAATCTATCAGTTTCACTGGTTACAAAATATAATGGTGCACAAGAAAAAGTTAATTATACTCTCATCAAACCTCAATTTGCGGCGTTCTTTGAAAAGTATATTACACGCATATTTGAGTAGGGACCTTTGTCAAATATAATATTTAAGAGATGTAAATCATTATATATTTAAGGTTGTTTAGGTATCCTTAGGCTGATGGCTTGCCTTGCAAGCTTGCATGAGTTATGCCATGTAGGCTGTTAAGCCTTGCAGAGGTTATGCCACGTAGGTTGTTGAGCTGAGCCTTGCAGGTCCACAACACTTTTATCGTCCAGCCCCACAGAGCTCATGCTATGTGGGCAAACTATGTTTATAGCTGTAGTTGGATGGACAGGCATATATTTTAAGTGTGTGTTGCTTAAATGAATTCAAATTTGAGTACTTCTCTCTTTTCTCTCTTTTGCTAGTCAAATTGTAGAGCATGTAATTTCCTTCTCTTATAACATAATGCAAGGTTGAAGCAGTTAATCGCAAAAACTTGAGTGAACTTGGGAAAAAGGTGAGTGTGGATAGAGCGTAGGGAGAAGAGGGCTAGGTTGTGGACGAATGATCTTCCAAATGGTTTTGTATGTTTCACTGCCAGAGCTAGCTTTGGTTATGTTGCATTCTCAAACAACTTGACCTAAGTGCATGAACACTCATAAACCAACAACCCTGATCTGAATATATCATCCTTAAGACAACAAGGCCTGTAAATACAACCCTGTGGCATCCCCACTTTGGGAGGATGATAAGCTTAAATCTTTAGTTCATCTCAACTTTGTTATTACTATTGTCACTGGCAAAAAAAACTGTATGCAGCTTGGTGAACAACATGAGTCCAGTGAGGTTCTAGAAGCATTTTTGCAGATGTTTTTATTCATAAGGTGGAAGTGGTCATTACAGAACATAGAGATATCAAGAAGACATCCAGACAATTTAAAAACAAAGATTCATAATATCAATTGCTTTACTCGTGTTATGTTCAGTCTGGTGCCAGGTAAACCTCAAGAATATTCTTGACAACATAGCATATTATGCTAGGCATGTTGCATATCTAGGAGTCTCGTTTGCCAAAAGCATTTTACGACTGAGTAGCAGCAACCATGATAGTAAAGTAAAAACAATATGAGTGGTAGAGCATGGCTTTCTAGCCTTCAATCAGTTTTCTTCCTTGTTTGAAAACTTATTTTGGATCAAAGTTATCAGAACCGGACCGGTCATCCCCAAAAACCGGAACCGGAAAAAAAACCGGATCAAAAAACCAGTCACTAAAAATACATAAAATATTCAAATTTTGAAAAATAAATACATATTCATGTGCACCCATGTGAATCCAAACCATTATACACAAATTTGCAAAGTTTCTCACATATATTCATGTGCATCCATGTGAATCCGATTCCAAACCATTATACACAAATTTGCAAAGTTTCTCATATATATTCATGTGCATCCATGTGAATCCAAACCATTATACACAAATTTGCGAAGTTTCTCATATATATATAACAAGTAATAGTGTATAAAACCAAAATAGCACTAAGAGTCACTGCACTCCATGAGTCCATAGTCATATGAATATCCGAATCAAAATACATCATCAAAAAGGCTCTAAATGGCCTATAAAGTCCAAAAATAACTCTATAGTCTAGGCTAGACTCTAGAGAGCACAGAGTCTAGAGACTACACAATCTAATAATCTGAATCTGCATATTGAAAGGAAGACTCAGAGGACTCAGACTCAGACTCAAACTCAGAGTCATCATCTACATCCTCAACATGACTAGACTCAACAGGGGGATTCTGAGCCTGGCTTGATTCCCCTGGTCCAGAAGGCAAAGATACAAGTGCAACATCGGTGTACACATTCTCTTGATGTGGCCTGGGATCCAAATCCATCCAAGAAAGGTCTTCATTGTCAAAAGTTGTTGGTTGAGTCTCCACAGCCCAATCTGATGAGGGATCAACATCATCCAAGAATATGTTGTTGGATTCAGGGGTCTTGTTCATCAATTGGTTGCGCCTCAACCTAAGGTTATACTGAACAAATACCATATCATTCAACCGTTTTTGCTCTAAACGGTTTCTC
>ML835696.1:4542-19964 GCA_009831015.1 Picea engelmannii | reverse complement strand
ATCCCCAAGGAGAGTATGACCCTTTTCCATTGATGTCAAAGGGGGAGAGATAGTCACATTGATGTGATTGAGATGACTATTGATGTAGAGCAATGTCTTGTCTACATGTTGTCATCCATGATTGGTGTTGACATCAATGTTGGTATTTCCATCAATGCCAAAGGAGGAGATTGTTGGATCATGTTGTCATTGATTTCAAAGGATTGATGTCAAAGGAACAAATTCTTGTCATAGTATATTGATGAAGTATGTATTGTCATTATTGTCAATGGATTGATCAATGTGTTTTCATATGATGCATATATGAAGATGGATCAATGTGTTGTCGTTGATGGTTTGACACATTCATGTATTGATCATTGGATCATGTGATCATGCATGGAATCAATGACAAAGGGACAATGTCATAGTGATGTATTGTCATGGGTTATTCCAAATGGATTGATGTAAAGATGACTCATTGTTGTCTTGTCATGGTTGATAGGAAGTACAAATGGATGAAATCCAAAGTGTTCCCCTTATGGTGAAATCCCTCACGGGAAGATGCTTTGCGGTTGATTTATCTTAGAAGTATGGTTAGAGAAACCATGCTTAATTGTGGAATAATGAGATGAATATCAATAAAAAATTTAGTGAACCTATCTTAGATGGATAGTGCTTTTCATGCCATTTCCAATGGTATGTGGAACATCACATAACTCCTCACGGTTTGAGTGTTATGGACTTACGAAGTTGGAGGACCCTCATATGTTGGCTAGAAGCCCCAAAAGGTCAAAGAAGTCAAAGTTCTTACAAAGAAGAAATTATTTAAATAATAAAGTGAAGTGATAACATCAAAGAGGATTTTTTAAATAATAAAGTAAATGGAGAACTTTCTAATTATAGAAAGTAGTCATAAGAGGGTTAACCCTAAAATGAGGAAAGTGGGTTAAGTGGTCAAGTGGCTATTGGATATATGGACACGTGGCAAATTGGACAAAGTTGGACATAGGTGACTATGTGGACAAAGTGGATATGTGGACAAAGTGGCCAAGAAGATGCTTCTAAGGAAGCTACTTGGAGAGTAAAAATAAGAGGCAAGGGTCTCTTGTAAAGATATCTCTCTTGAGCATATATTGAATATCTATTCTCAAGAACAGAGTGATTGTAGGATCTCATGGATTCATCAAAGTTTCCACAAGTTTGAGATATTGACGGTGAAAGTTACGAAAGTTTAGAAACCCTGGTTTCTGAAGAAACACAGGGGTTGTAGTGAGCCAGAGCACGTACATACGTGGGCTACAGTGAGGCATGGCCCATATACACATGGGCCGAAGAAGATCAGAGTGCGTACAATTGAATAAATTCATGGAGACTTGAGTGTGAGTTGGTAACAGATTCTTGAAGGATGAAGCAAGTTCCAGATATGCATTCTATGGGCTCAGATATGCCATGGAAGTTTTGGTATGGTTACATGATTGTTTTGATGGATACTCTTACTTATGGTATGGTCAATGCATAAGGCATTATTGGTATGGTTGTTGTGATATGGTTTATGTGGTTGACTGACTGAGTGATCAACACTCTTATGATTCAGTACTGATATGGTTTCCATAGTATATTGGTTACTTATACATGATTAAGTAACATTCATATTGTATGGTTGAGGAGCATGAGTAAGTTGTTGGAGAGCAAGATGTATTGTGATTGGTTATGGTACATATTGGATAGTGAAGAGAAGAAGTGGATGTGACAGAGGATGCAGAAGATCTAAGTTTTCATGAAGAGAGAAAACCCTAGATCTTAAGGAGGCACACACAGGCTTTTGTGAGCCAGACCACGTACATACGCAGGCTGCACAATTGGTAGGGCATGTACATACGCGTGATGCACTATTGACAGGTCGCGTACCTATTGAAAGATTGGTGTCTATTGAGGATTGAATCCTCTTCTCAATTGGTGTTGAGTTGTGTAAGTTGAGTCTTGCATTGTAGAGTTGGTGCTCTTGTGGAGTTGTAACTCTATTCAGTTGTTGTTGATAAACCCAAGGATTGTAGTCCATAATAAAAATAAAATTGTACATACATATTGTATTCTTTGTTTTCTTTGTGGTGATGGCTTGTTGATGATATATGTTGTTGTTATTTGTTGTTGATATATGTTCACATACAACTGGTTGTAAATGACATTAATAAGTGATGAGTAAATGGTGATTGCTAACTAAGGAGTTTTGTGAAGGGAAGTTGAAAATAGCCATACATTGATTCACCCCCCCTCTCAGTGTGGTCAGTGTGTCCAACAACACTTAACTCTCTTACATTTCATAACATTTGTTTGGAAATTATGCTCTTTAACTTGTTCATACCTCAGAGGGTGACAAAATTCCCTAGCAAGCTAGTTCCCCTTTAGGATGAGTTGCCATTGGGTGGATCTATGAAATTTCATCATACATTCCTTCCATACTTACCACTTTTCATCATTATTCCTCTCATATTCCCCTACCTTGGTTCGGGCATTGGGTTTGCCACGCTAGGAAGGGTTGTACCTTGCCTTGTGGGAAGAAGGGGCTAAAGGCCCAGAGGTTAAAAGTAGATGGAAAGAGTTAAAAGACAAAGTAAAACATTTGAGATGCTTTGCCCAAGGATTCCAAAGAAAGAAATAAAAGGCTTCTCAGTAAGAAAAGGGGACCCATAAGATAAAACAAAACTCAAGGTACTAGATGGTGGATGGGAGGTCTCATCCTGAGCCAGACTATTAGGTCCATGGGCATGTAGCGGTATGACACTACCATCTATTTGGTCACCAAAACAGGGTAGTGGCTTTTGGTGGCATAAGCAAGGGAAAGGGCGTCTCATCACAAGCCAACCTTCTCATTTTTCGTGAAATGCGTGTGGGTAACATTGTCACCTCTGGTCACCACGCCACGATAATGTCCCCCAACTTTTCCCTTGAAAAGAAAAAGACCAAAAAGAAATAAGACTAAGAATAAAAGGAATTGAATGGGCTGGGAAACAATGGCATCTGTGATAAGGTGCAACTCGCCCTCTACAGAGGCAACCACAGGCAAGACCTACATTTCCCTGTTATCACTACACCCTCTGCCCAAACACTTCCCTACGCCATTTCACACACTTACATGAACTAGATTGGTTCTCACCTGGGAAACACCCCAAACTCAAGGAAGATTATCCCAATAGGACATCCTGAGACCCTCTCCAAACCTGACTTGTTAAACTACATAACGTCTTTGAGCATTTGTCTGGGTAAATGGGGGTTTGATGCACATGTTTTGGTAATTTGATTATTAGATGTGATTGACATTGCTATGATGTCTATGACTTATGAGCCCCTGGAGAGCGTACTTTATTTTGTTGCAAGACCATGTCCAATGGACAGGTACATATGGGGAGATTATTAGCTCAGACCTCCATGGGGTTGAAATCCCACAGATGGATGTTGTGATCCCAGCCAGGGGCAGAGAAATGCTAGAGACTTGCACCAGAAAGAAAGAAGGACGTTTCACCGGAGACACTTTGGCAGACCTATACCTAGGGGGATCTTGCTCTCCTATCTGGACGTTGGCCTTGGCAGGCCCATTACATCACCTTTGTGACCCTATATGTCACCCAACATGAGGATCGAAATTATGAAGAAAATTGTGTGCTAATTGACACGTGTGGAATCATCCAGGGCCTTGGGAGGTCTAACGTTTTGTAGATGGGGCCCAATGTTCCACCCAAGAGACTCAACGTCACCCTAGGAGGGCATGACATCACCCATAAAATATATTTTAGGTTTTATTTACTTGAATTTATGTAAAAACTGGATTTTTCATGTAATTTCGTCATGTCAGCGTTTTTATGACCTAATTTTAATTAAAGGTAATAAGTATTGTATAAATAAGAGAGGAAAATTCTCATTTTTTCATCATTCACTCGTCACACAAGTGTGAGGTCTGAAATTCAGCCCTCTTTAAGGTTTATTGGCTGAAATTAAGTGGTGCGCAACTTTTGGGGAGGCAAGTCTTGGTGTATTTTGGAAAATTTTCATTGTGGAGGATCTTCAACTAGGGTTAGGGTTTGGCTTGATTATTCTTGGTGAAGTAAGTAGAAAATGTGAATTTATTATTGTGAATGAATTCTTATGGTGAATTTACTTGTTTCATATTAAAGATTATGAAATTTCTTGCTTGAAACCCTAGGAGAAAGAAATATGTTATTATATTTTTCTCTATGATCTTCCACTTGCTAAGATTTCTTGAAAAACACTTATCTAGAAGTATATACTAGAGCCCTACCATTGTAGCACTCTAGTAACCCTACTTTATTTCCTATTTCATATTTTATTTCAAATTGTCTAAGGAAAAGAGAAATCACTAGGCCTAATTTTCATTACTTTCTAGCAATTATCTCTAGGACTTGGATGTTTGAGTCCTTGGGCTACCAACACCTTTCTCATCCTCTCCATCTCCTTTGACTAAGTATTATCATTGCTATTTTCCTCTAAGATTTTTTTCTCCTATCTTTGACTCCATTACCCTATAAGGTATTAGTCTACCCACTACAAGTGATTGATTGATCAAACTACTTTCAAGCTATCTTCTTCGGAACATCCACTAACTCCTACTAACTGTAGATTATCCTAAATCACTTACCAACTTCTTGTTGTTGAAAAATATTTCTACAGCCATCTAACAGCAACAAACTAACCTCAAAAGTGACATATATTTCTATCTAAACATTACCAAACCTTCTTGTGACTATCTAATATCATTTTTCCTAGTTAAAACTTATGTTTCTAGTCTTTTCTCAAGCATTTTGGAGCATAAACATTGTGGATTTTACAAATTTCTTATTGATGTTATAAACTGTTATACTACTGCAATTTTATATCAGCTAGTACATTTCTTAGGATTTCATTGTCTTATGAAGTACTAATATCATTTGGTACTTGGACAGTGCCCTTTTTCTATTTTGTTGTCTTGTTCTGGGCAGGTACACAACATTACTATTTTGCTTCATCTCTAATAAGACACAAATAACCTTTTAACTTGAGCGACCTGTGAGAGGGGAGGGACTTTCTTGTATCATTTTCCTTAGCCTTCTCAAACTCTCAAGTCACTGGGGACGTCTCCCCTAGGGTACCGCAACATACTCCTAAATAGAAAGGGGTTTCCTATTAAGGTGACAATGATAGGTCACTCCCAGTTACGCCAATTTTGTATCCACTTGCCTTGGGATTTGGGTAAGTACAAATTGTGCGATAACATTTTGGCACCGTTTTCGGGGAACACTGAGTCAATAATCCTCAATGAGACTTTTTCAATAAGTCGTTCCCTCAAATCCTTTATCTTATGAAGCTTACCTGGCGAATCCACTGAGGGTGATTCCCTCTTTTCCATTTGATGATCCCTAGAAGGATTATCTTAGGACTCCACTAATGATTAAGCTAAACATGGCTTCTCAATGGGACCCAGGAAATTTTAAATCCTTGGATATGAGTAAAATACCAGGGTATCCTCGATGAATTCCTCCAACATATGTAAAATGGCTCCCTAATTCACTAGTAGTGATGAAGAGGATGTTGAGAACCATATATATAAATTTTATGCCTTCTTTCAACACCACCCTATCAGTGATGATGTTGAATACCTAGAAATGAAACTTTTCGTTGCCACTCTTCATCATGATGCTAGGAGATGGTATGACGGTCTCCCTGATAAAGGCATCAAGACTATGGATCAATTTGAGAGAACCTTCTTGAATGAATGGTCACTTTATAAAAGGTTCCCGACCTTAAATATTTTGGGATACCCAAACCCTTTTCCTCTTGGTTTGGTAGATAATTGTCCAAAATTTGAGGGGGTTGCATCCTTGGCTAAACTTCATGTCAAAAAATTATTGAAATATGATTCAGAGACAAAGGTAAGAAACCAGGATGTATTAGTGATATTGTTCTTACTGTCTCTAGGAGGAGACCAAAGGGAGTGGGTTAAGCATGACGTAATCCCAAAGAGTATAATTTCTTTTAGAGTTTTCATTTTAATTTTCCTCGACGGGTGGGACCCAGCCATGGGAGTGTATAAAAATTATTCAACCCCCCAATGGGAAGGGTTACACCCTAAACCTCTTAATGGATACCAAAACCAACAAGAATTTGAAGAGAGGGTCCCTAATGAAGGTTACATATCTCATGAGGAAGAACAAGAATTTACTACCAAAGATAATGAGGACCTAGTTGAAGTGTGAGAGCCTGAAGATATCAAACATGATGATGAAGTATTAATGTGTTTTCCTCCCTCTGATGAAGCCATACAAGAGCCTATTCCTCCTGCACAAGAAGAAGAGGATGAGGTTAGTCACTTTCATTTTCAAGTTTTTGATGGTACCTTATTCTATGATTCAAAGGGGGAAGAAGAAAGGGAATCCTTGGACAAGATAGATCCTCCTTATTATGAAGATGAAGATGTAGAGACAAGTCATGAGGACGAGAAAATGATGCATTCTCTTCCATTTAATGAAGTTATCCAAATCCTCAAAGCTCTTGCACAGGAAGAAAACACGGTAGGTTATTTTTCTTTCCAAGATTTTGATGATGCTTTATTTTATGATTTGGAAACTGAAGAAGTGTCAAAGGATCCCTTGGATGTTTTAATCCCTTCATGTTATGATAAATGTGATGACTATGTTGATAATATTGATGAGTTCATACATGTCGAGAAACACAAATGGGATGTGATTGGATATGACGGGGATCCCATTTATGACATTGAGTGTCATTTCCAAAAGTTGCCTTTACAACTATCATATGAGGTTACTACTAATTTTGGCATTTGGAAACAAGGAGATGATGTGGTTACATAAGTTTTCCAAGCACCCAAGGATGACCCAATGCAATGTTATCCTAATGATTTTCGGTCATACCTTGAGGATTTTGATGAGTATTCCTTTGAGCACTTGGATTTATTCTATGAAGAAAATTATCAACCACCGATTTTCTCAAATCTTGATAAAGATAAGGACATTGCTTGACCAAAGCAGGGTACTTGTGACAAGGTTTTCCAGCTCCCTTCAACTACTTTACCTCGCTATGTCACTAAGAGTGTAGTTAGGAAACATGTCCTTTGTCTTGAGTTTTCTCCAGGGAAAATCCTACTTTTAGAATTCAAGGGTAGGTTGAATACCTTAATAAGAAGTTTGTTAATTCAATCCTCCAGCCTTCCCTTGAGAAATTTCCAATCATCCTCTAGGTTCTTACTAGTCCCTTCCCATACCTCAGGATGTGAAAACGTTCAAGGTATCCAACCTTCAGACTCTTTGAGTCGGTCTTTTGAGCCTTTGATTTTTCACGATCCCTTTCTAAGATGGATTGAGAACTTTACTAGAAGTATGAATTAGCATAATTTTGTCCCACCCTCCCGCCTCCATCAGCCAGAACTCACGATTTTCGATGATGTGATACAAGCTATAACTCATGTTTATCTTGTCCTTAACTTTTCATTGTTTTGGTTTATGATGAAGCACATAGGCAGGTTTTATGATACATTGCTAGCATGGTTGTACCGGTTGTATTCTTATACCTAGCATTTGACAGGTAAGTACAGGTAAGTTAGGTAGGCATTTGCATCCAATGTATATACCATATGCATATCATGCTAGTGTAGTATAGCTTCATTTTCATATTGTATTTATCCATTTATGTATAATGCATGCTTATTTTTATTTCACTATATCATATACGAGCGAGGGGTGATATCGCCACCCAAATGATTACTGATACATTTGTTGATATCTAGCAGATACAGGTCATTCCAGAGATGTTGAGGTTCTTATGCGCTCTACGATGATCACATGTCTTTGAGTTGGAGCCATATGTTATCCCATATCCTAGGGATAACTAAGGAGATCATGTCTCGAGGCCCACAGGTCCTAGAGGTAATGAGTCTAGGTGTCATGGTCTGTGTCACTCTGATTTTCGAAGCATTCAAATATGTTGCATTGAATTCTCTTACATTTCATAACGTTTGCTTGGAAATTATGCTCTTTAAGTTGTTCATACCTGGGACGGTGACATAATTCCCTAGTAAGATGGTTCCCCTTTAGGATGAGTTGCCACTGGGTGGGTCTATGAAAGGTAATCATCCATTCCTTCCATACTTACCACTTTTCATCATTATTTCTCTCATATTCCTCTACCTTGGTTCGGGTATTGGGTTTGCCACGCTAGGAAGGGTTGTACATTAGCTTGTGGGAAGAAGGTGATAAAGGCCCATAGGGTGAAAGTAGTTTGCAAGATTTAAAAGCCAAACTAAAATCTTTGAGATGCTTCACCCAGGTATTCCAGAGAAAGCAATAAAAGGATTCTCAGTAAGAAAAGGGGACCCGTAAGATAACCAGTTGCAAAATATTGCTACACCCATCTAAAAACAACAAACTAACCTCAAAAGTGACATATATTGCTAGCTAAACATTACCAAACCTTCTTGTGACTATCTAATATCAGTTTGCCTAGTTAAAACTACTATTTCTAGTCTTTTCTCAAGCATTTTGGAGCATAATCATTGTGGTTGTTACAAATTTCTTATTGTGTTATAAAATGTTATACTGCTGCAATTTAATATCAGCTAGTACATTTCTTTGGATTCCATTATCTTATGAAGCACTAATATCATTTTGGTACTTGGAAAATGCCATTTTTCTATTTTGTTGTCTTGTTCTGGGAAGGTACACAACATTACTCTTTTGCTTCATCTCTAATAAGACACAAAGAACCTTTTAACTTAAGTGACCTGTGAGAGTGGAGGGACTTTCTTATATCATTTGCCTTAGCCTTCTCAAACCCTCAGGTCATTGGGGACATCTCCCCTGGGGTACCACAACATACTCCTAAATAGAAAGGGGTTTTCTATTAAGGTGACAATGATAGGTCACTATGCGTTACGCCCCAGTTACGCCAATTTTGTATCCACTTGCCTTGGGATTTGGGAAAGTACAAATTGTGCAATAACAAACACAATTTAAAAAAAAAAAACTTATAATGAATAACATGTGCATTAAATACAACAAAAAATCATGCAACTAGAATAATCAAAACATCATGATAAGATTAACCCTCTAGTTTGGTGGCTCAGTTGTAGTAAATAACATGTTCAAACACTCACACTAGTCCATCTTTATATATGGATACTACACAAGGTCGAGGACATGATTTCCCTCACTACCTATCATAGCAATGACATCCACACCCACCACCTGTTAAGTACCAAAGACTAAATACAAAAGCACCACAACGGATATACAAGAACAATATGAAAAATCTCATTTATTATTATCAAACCCTTAGAGTAGGGAAACACCATACAATGGATCCTATTATGGAAGGGATCATCTCTTGTTCAGTTGCCTCTTCAAGGGGGAATCCTCCTATTGAGCTTCAGCTCCAAATACAATAATTATCTTCATGTCCCATTACATTGCTTGAACCCCTTTATATAGTGCTACCAACCACCTAAGAACATTCTAGAGGATGAACCTTCTAGTAAGTCCTCTTACATTCATTATATCTAACTACCATAGTGGGCCTTATTTAATACTATAATGTACCTAGTCCAACTTACATTGAATGACCTTCACTATTATCACTATGAGTCCTCTGGGCCCCCCACTACCGCTCTAACTACCTAACATTCCATCCCCCTTATGAAAGTGTTGTCCTCAACACTTGATGTACAACCATATACCAGGGTCCCATGGGTAAATGTGGACCATAGTGCTAAAGTAGACTAGAGAATCAGGGTCCCATGGAGAAATAAAAACTAGCATGTTGAAGTATGCCAACTTCCATTGTAAACCGGGGTCCCATGTCCAAGTGCTCATGTAAACTCCACGCAGAAGATATTTGAACTCAAGAACCAACTGAAAATGATGCTCCAAAGATCTACATTGATCATGGGGATCCAAATATGTATATCCCTCCATATCCAAAAAATCATCTGAATAACAAACTAGTACTGGAGAATACTGAAAAATAGTTTTCATAGAAGGCGTTGGACTTCTCTCCATAATGTGCTCTACATAAGGTGAAGTAGATTCATCAAATAAAATATGAAAGTGGTTGTCATCCCAGAAATTAAAATTATCCATATACCAATCATCACAATCAGCCTCAAAATCATACCAAGCATAGACTTCTTGATTATATGCATCCTTGTTGTCCATCATAATATATCTCTCATGTATGCTAGCCAAAGACCTTTAAACATTTTGAAAATTATCACTAATAATTTGTTGTCCCTCGTGAAAATGTTGTTCAACGGCTTCAATCTTTTGTAGAATGCCCATGAGGAGTTGATATACAATATTCAATGGAAACAAAACATATAATATATCAAAAGAAATATCTTAAAATGAACTATCCGATGGCACTAATCTGGGAGCAATCTGAGCACCTTATGAAAAATTATGAACTCTGCAATCCCGTCGTCGTCACGAAAAACCCCAAAAATCACTGATTTTAAATCAACGATATCTTCACTTCCAGATCTCCGATTGAGACGATTTGTATTTTGAAATTGGGTGAAATTGTGAGAGAAACTTAGATCTGCAATTTTTTTTGAAAATTCTTCCCCGTCTGCTACGTAAATCATAAAAAACACGCGGTCGTTCATGGAAAAAAAACAAACCCTGAAAATTGCAGATTTTAAAATGCAAATAACTTGACTTCCCAGACTCCATTCTAGATGATTTTTTTTTTAACTTGGGTGTTTTTTTTAGAGGAACTCATATATACAACCATATTTTGAAAATTTTGCACCAAAACCTACAAAAATCGTCTTGAATGTCGCGGCCCTCTTTTTTTTCGAAAAAAAATCTGCAAAAAATAAATTAAAATTGCCCACACTTCTTGCCAAGGAAAGTGCTCTGATACCAATTTTTAAGTACCAAAGACTGAATATAAAACAACCACAACATATATACAATAACAATATGCAAAATATCCTTTATTATTATCAAACCCTTAGGGTAGGGCAACACCATACAATGGATCATATTATGGAAGGGATCCTCTCTTATTCACTTGCCTCTTCGAGGGGGAATCCTCCTATTGAGATTCAACTCCAAATACAATAATTCTCTTCATGTCCCATTACATTTCTTGAACCCCTTTATATAGTGCTACCAACCACCAAAGAATATTCTAGAGGATGAACCTTCTAGAAGTATAACCTTCTAGTAAGTCCTCTTACATTTATTATATCTAACTAACATAGTGGGCCTTATTTAATAATATAATGGACCTAGTCCACCTTACATTGAATGGCCTCCACTATTACCACTATGGGTCCTTTGGGCCCCCCAGTACCTCTCTATCTACCTAACACCACCCTACACAAGAACTCTAACCAATCCCTCTTGGATAACATTTGGCCCCACCTGTGCATATGCATATGCACATCAACCATTTGTCTAGGAGGATAGTAGTCAAAAGGTTCCCAAGTTGTCGAAAACATTTCAAAGATATAAAAAAATAGCTCTAAAGAAAAGGATAAGAGTTGTCTCCCTTCCAAGACATCACCACATCTATCCATAGAAATACAAAATTGTTGTAGAAAATAGTGGACCATCTGATCAATTTGGGCCATTGAAAAAGTATATCTACATGATAGTACATCATAGAGAAACTAATGTATTTCCCATCAATAGTATGGTGTGCTAGCACCTTCATCATAAGGCACAAGCAAATAACCTCCTCAGCTCCAAAACAACGTAATCAAAGTTGGCCCCTAGTAACCTGGAAGTCACTAAGATCAATAATGTATAGACTAATATATCTATGCACATATTCTAGCTATCTCTCTTTTGCAACACAAGGTGGAAAATTAAGTAGATGGGGAATATCCCCCCCGCCTATATATCTTGGTGATGAAATAAATGTTCTCATGATTCATCTCCAGGTTGGTACCATGGATTAGGACCAACCCTGAAGGCATGCCTGCCATGATCCTAGTGATGGATCAAATAGACAATTAACTTTTTGTTCCCCTTGATGGATTTAGACTCCTCAAAATATTTGTGGAGGCCAACATCTATCAAAAGGAGGTAAGTCTAAATTGTGATATGATGATGAAACATATCCCTCTCCCTCTCTCGAGACTTTTAAGCATGCACAAAGATATATGTATCAACTTGTTTTGATATGGTTATCCCCGATTCACATGCAATCCTAATTAGTAAATACAAATATAAAATAAGAAATCTTTAATAAAGTACCATTGGTAATATTCATTCAATATTATACATCCTGAGTGGGCCTAATGGTTGAGAACATGAGTTTCCTCCTAAGAGGTCACAAGTTCAAATCCAGAGGGGGGTAGGGTATGTATACCTTCGTAGACTTTACCAGTCAAATATCTAGGTGGAGGGGGTCCCTTATCCCACAAACAAGGGGGTCTCATACACCAATTTGTTGTGTCTTAGCCATGACCTTAAAAATAGATTAAAAAATAAATATTTAAAATTTGGTACATTAAACATGTGTAAAACACTACAATGTGCCTAATTTAATTAAGCACACCATCTTCGATGTGCCTATTTTTACACAGTGCATCGTATACAATGTTATATACTTCTGCACCAACACCAGTGTGCTCCTGTGAATAATGACATGGTAAATTGGTGCTTTCTAAACCATGTCAACAACATCGTGAGAGAAAGGCATGTGCCCCACCAATGTTGTACATTGGCAATGTCAGATAACATTGTATTTAGTGCACTTAGTCATCCCTAGACACACTAATCATGTGCAATAAATTTAGCAACTTTAATGAACATACAAATGTGTCTAAATACCCATGTGCATAGTCACCAACTTTGGTGCACATTTATTAATATATAGCACAATTACATTGTTCCACTAGTCCTCGTCAGTACATAGGAGATGATTGGTGCATCCACACTACCATTTCGAGACATGTGTATCTTGCGTTTATCTATGTGCACCAAATAAATCATAACATTGGATCATAGTGATGCTAGTCCACATCAATGCACTACACGTTGTAGGAACATCCAAATTTGGGATGGAAAAGCTCAAACTTGATATAGTAGCACCAAAGACGATGCATTGAATCATCCATCCATGCACTCTAATCATATATATACCTACATTTTTTAAATTTTGCAGTCTGTGGACATTGATGTTGAATCTTGCACATCATGGTCCACAACAATCCTTACAATAGTGGATATCAGAATAAATTTGTGCATCAATATGTTGAGGCTTCAACACCACCCCAAGTCGATTGGCTTGGGGACCCACTTAAAAAAATTTCATACACAACTTTAAATAAGACTTTGCTTTCTTTTATCTCTTTTTCTTTCACTTTCAACTAATGATAAGGTTGGTACTACTAGTTGAGAGATGTTGGTTTGATTTCTTTGTTTTCCAATGCATTAATGGTAGCTTCAACATGTGCATTGATGAGCTTGTTTTCCTAGATTCCTACATACTTAGCATCATCTGCATTATGGTTTACATTTCTATCCCATCTAATGAACATCAACGACTCTAATTTGTTTTAAAATTTTGTGTAGCCTTTCCTAGGTAGTATCTCAATGCTTAGTGACAAAACATTGGTTTTCAAGTTATCTCAATGCTTAATGACACAACATTGGTTTTTCAGGAAGAATTGACAAATTTGGTCAAGAACAACGTGTCCTAGTCATCAATAGACCTTTTCCTAGCTGAATCATTTTTTAATATCACAAAAACCTCTGATAATGATTGTGTATCATTTAAAGGGAATCACTTCTCATGCTCCTAGCTTTCAAGGGTCTCTTTCTGGACTTGAGTTTTGGGTGATTCCATCCAAATTCCCATCCTATGGTTTTCGTTTGAATTATTAAAATCTTTCAAGGGGAATCTTTTGAATGTGCTTTTAAGTTTCCCCTTTTGGAAGGCCATCAAAACTTACTTAGCACCTCTTTTAATAATTTGATTGCATGTCATTAACATCTATCATTATTTTTTAAATGCATCCTTGAGAGTGAACTTTGCATGAAGCTTTCAAAAAGTAATCATCTCATTAATCATTTGGATGATTTCATTTAAGTTTCCAAAAGGTCCCCCGGATGGGGTGCTAAGGGCAGCAATCGTGCCACATAAGCCGAGCCAGAATGCTGCATTAACGCAGCCACCGGCTCGCCATGCCTCCCATATATCAACTACATGACTGCAAGTATTCACGACATAATGAAGAGGCCCCTCGCGCGAGCGAAAGGTACTCTCCCGCAACGCACTACCGAGCAGGGTTTAATGGCATCGTTTATTGCCCAGGACATGCGAATTATGGTTTTTAAAACACACATAACTCGGGCTGCAGCACCTAAGGGTCATTCGATCCAGCAGTCCTCCATCTCTCTGGTGTATTCGAACAGAGGCACCCTCCCTCCTGTCCCTCTCTCTAAGAATCAGCACTCGGCCTCCATGCTCCGCAACAGACACTCAGCCATGCCCCGCATTCGTGGCACCCCGCGACGAGGTGCGACCTGGTATGCGGCGGAGTCAAGGCGCAAGCGTAGGAAGAATTTCGAGCGGGCGATGGCCATTGTAGCTTGACGAAGGCGAACCAGGGCCCGGCTAACAACCAAGGAGCAGCGGGAAGCGGCCAGCCTACAAGCTAACCCACACAACCCTCCCGGGCACACCTTGCTCGTGGCTTCGCACAGTCATATTCTGAGCACGAGCCTTAGCTCGCCCAGCACTCGACAACCAGATAGTCATGAGCCCAGTGCAGAACAGCCTTATTCCCCTTGTTATATCATCGAGGAGGCTCCTCCCGAGCCCACCACGGAAACCACAGGAGCAGAGCATGAGTGCCTCCAGCACGACGCAAAGGCAGAAGAGGAGACCGCTAAGGAGGAGTCCAGGCACAGTCACCGACAGGAGCAGCCTGCAGTAGCGGACAGGGGATACCTCGACCTTCTCTTCGACATCCGAAACGTGCTAGCAGATCAAACTTTCCGCCTGGAGCGAATGGAGCAACGGCTCGATATGTTTTTTGTTTCACACTCCAGAGCTTCGACCAAGAAGCAATGCCCAACCTGTGCGCGCCCTTACTCTTTCCCGGCTCGATGGAAGCACATGGAGATTTAGCACAAGCAGCTCGGTTTCAAGGTTTACACATGTTCTGGTGTTGTTCTCATACTTTCATCTTTTTGATAGATAGTTCTCAGGTTGTTTTAGTAATAGTTAAAATAATCAGCTTAATGCTGGTGACCATGAGTCCTGGTTTCCCTCGGACAGGACGTCGCTTAGGAACACCTTGCTAAATTTTGTAAACTAGACTTATGGCGACTTTTGGAGATGAATGCCCCGCTATCTCGGTTTCCTGCCTAGGCGGGACAGCGGGCATCTCATCTATCTTTGTATTGTGATTATGTTAA
>ML835695.1:34489-54555 GCA_009831015.1 Picea engelmannii | reverse complement strand
TGTAAGTGTTCGATGGAAAAGACACAAACATATAGAATCATCCATGAGGGAATTTGATGAACACCATAAATGGAAAGTCCTAACATGGTTATTTGGATCTTCTCCAGATTTTCCATCAAATTTTGGAATATCAGAAGGAAGTTTAGTTAGAATAACTGGCCAAACCGGTGAATGAAAAATAGGATCATTGGTTAATCGAGACAAGTCTAGGATATCTAGAGTCGCAAGGAAAGGTATCTATCGATTAATTTGCGGATGATACCGGTGTGGCATAGGAACGCCAGTAGAACCATAAACTCAGTTAGGTGGATAATTGTAACCAGTAGGTCCTCCTACATATGGTTGTTGCTGACCAGGATAAGCAGGATTCGATGATGACTAAGAAACATTTACATAACCCGGTGGGTTCTGAGCATTATAAGTCGAGTGATTTTATCGCCCATAAGGAGGATAAACATGTTTCCCTTAAGGAGGTTAAGAAGTATATCCCGGAGGCAGATACACATTCAAGGGAGGATAAACATTAGACCCTTGGGAAGGATAAGTTTTTTGTCCTTGAGGACTCCAGGTGGTGTTTGGGAAGCCCGGATAAGGTCGTTCATAAGATGGTCTGGAAGGAACAATATTTGATACTCCTCCTTCTGGGTTATGATATCAGTGCCCCCCAACATGGGGTTGGGTAAATGTGCCTCCCGAAGATACTCCCTAGGATTGTGAAGGGTTTCCAGCAAATGAAGCTTTCCCCCCTACTAGCGATGGATTAACGACCATGGTATGGCTGGCAGAGGGAGGTTTCCCTCCAGGCGAAACATGAAAAGGGGGTTGTCCCCTGGGAGGGGTAGACCCACCATATAATGGTGGTATTTCGGGAGGGATAGGTCCGCTATATGGTGTTTTCCCTCTAGTCGGTTGTATTTGGCTAGTAAGGGTCTGCATTCTCTGGTGCAAAGATGTCATAGCAAGATCATGCGAAATATGTGGAGCTGTAGAGTGAAAGTTTGTAAAAGTGGGGGTAGGGATCGAAGTGCCTTCAAGAAAATATAATAATCAAAGAGACAGTATGGAGAGGGTCAAATGAGTGGGAAAAGGGCCAAAAAAATATTTGGGAATGGAAACAAAAATTAGAGCTCCTCCCCAGTGGAGTCGCCAATTTCTGTTACAGATGAATCCTCCTATGGACAAGTAGATTCCCTCTTGGTATCTACACTCCTAAGGCCAAGACAAAAAAGTGCTTAATGTGGTCACTGACATTCCTTTAGATCTAATCAAGCTAACATACAAAAGAGAAGAAGAAAGATATGTACCTTATTAACGATGTTTGTCCTTGCAAAGTCCAGGCTGAGCTCCGATCCTAAGCTCCCTGATAGGTCTTGTAGAAAAAAAAAGATACAATGGACTTCTTACTCTACTAATATTAGTTCAAATATAGATCCATCTACTGTAGACAAACTTATGTGGAACAAGCATAAGTTTGAAAGAAACAGACCAAACATTGGTATCTTGATAAGAACAAGTAAAAGTACTTACAATCCTTTGGATGAAGGTGCAATAGCTTCTTCCAGTTCTCCTTGTCCAACCCCTTTGTTCAAGTAATCTACACTGATTTCTTTGATGACATCTCACTCATGAGATCATAATTTCCCTATGTACAATATTTTATGTCAATACCACTTATAGGATCATAAGTTTGGTATCAAGCTCTAGCCTCTACCTCCCTTTCACCATGAGGATGCCTCCTTATATAACCTTGGATAGGCCCAACCACTTGAGATATCTTTCAGATAAGTTGAGTATTCTTCTCCTTCAGTTGAGGATCTTAACCTAAGATCATGCCTTGACCTTCTATTCGAATCCAACCACCTTCATAAATTGAGGGGATTCTTCCCTGATTTGGCTCAACAAACTAAAAACTCCCTTAGAAAGGGCAGTGCTCCCCCAAAAGGGTGAATAGAGTGACAAAACACTCCCCCAAAGAGGCCCAGGGAGTGCTAGCACTCCGTGACAGTGGGTAGGGGAGTGCTCCTCTCCAAAATCCATATTTGAGTGGTTTTTCCAATGGCAAAAGGCTTGTACTTCTTGTCAATTGATTTCTCTTCATCAAAACTATTATTTGAGGTGTCTTAAGTGTCCCTATGATTTCGTTAGAGGCACAACATAGGCAAGGTGGAAGTATGATGTTTGTGACACTTGCGACACTTGTGTTCAAGATGTGACACTTGTGGACAAGATGTGACACTTACAACACTTGTAATGATGACAGTTAAGACACTATTGAAGTGAGTAATTTTGATGTGTAACACCAGGGAATAAGCAAGAGTGTTATTTTCTCTAGGGATCATTGTAATGTTGAAGGTTTCAAAATGTTCTATTAGTCAGTGCACTTCCATTTGATAATTCCTCAGGTGGGGAGAGTTGCAGTGTATAGTGTTACTTACTTGTCTAACAATGATTTCAGAGTATCTGAAAACCTTTAGTTCTTTAACGTTTAAGTATATGGCTTTCATTAGACCTTGTACTAGAGATTCATACTCGGTGGTGTTGTTTGTGCATTCAAATTTTAGTCCACAGGACAAGAAATTTTGTTTACCTTTGGGATCAATGAGGATACACCCTGCTCAGGATTCCTCTTGCGACTTAGACCCATAACAGTACAAGGTCCAAACTTGTGAGAAAAACCCATCAGTTTATTTTTTCCCACCACTTTCCTCCTTTCCTCCTATCTGCTCCGTGGTTTTTAACAGAGGTTCTTGACAGAAGAGGATTTCGTCTACCACCATCGACAAATTTTCTTGAAAAGTCATTTCATAGTTTTGAGTAAGAGGGACATCAAATGAGAGAGGTGAGAAATTACCGAAATCAGAGTCATAGGAATAATTGCCTAGCATGGGGAACTTTGTCGAAGAGGGTTCATTGATGGCATCTAGTTCAATGACAATATGTTTTAGATATCTTTCCCTATCGATCCTGATCATATTCATGTGTCCCTTTAATGGAAACCAAAGGTGAGCACACTATGTACTAAAGTATATGTTCAAATTCTTGGACCAATCTCGACTAAGTAGCAATCCATAATCTTATGGGATATATACTACAATGATGTCAATTACTTGAACAAATTTCAGGTGTGTCACCATTATGATCATGACATCCTTGAGTTCTCCCATAACTTTCACCTGGGTTCTATCGAGTTGTATTACATGTTTATCACTTTTGAGAGGGGTTGTGTTCAATTTTCTATAGATAGATAATGGCATAACATTATAGGATGCCCCTGAGTGAACCAAAAAATTATGGAGGTTTTTGTTGAAGACTTCAAATGTCAAGAGGAACGGTGGGACAAAAGGCTTTCCCTTTTTATCTTCAAAGCAAACGTTTATAGTTGGCTTATTTATTAGATCTGTGAGGGATGGATTTTCTCCTTGGTCAGTGCTTGTTATAGGATTTTTTACTCACTTCAAAGCTTGTAACATAAAGTCCTTTTGCTGGGGGATTCTACACATGTCCATGACCGATATATTAGCCTTCAATTTTTTCAAATCTTCTACTATGTTGTAGTCTAGCTTGGGTGATTCTCGTGTATGGATGTTTATAGGATTTCTTTGGGAGACAAAATATTATTTTGGGTGATCGGACATTTTTTTCCTATTGAAATGTTGGCCACGGTAAGGTTGTTTGAGACTGGTTGAACCCTACTTCACATTTTCACAGCCAAGACCTCTGTGGGTGGTTCTTGAACCTTAAATAGATCATCAGAAGGCATCGATAGGTCAGGTTCCCATAGCAACATGGTTGTTTCTTTTGGTGGGCCAACTTATTCCTGATCAACAATATTAATAGATGAGTCGCTTGATTGTTCGGTAAGGGAAACTTCGTCTAGGAACTAGTTGGCCATAAAATTGATGGCATGCACCCATTGTGGATAGTCTCTTTCACAATGTTTCTCTTGGTGATAGGTACAAAAAGAGTTAGATGCTACATTTCCCATATCGATGTTTAAGTTGGTTGGGGGAGGTTCAATTGATTTGAACAATGGATTTATTTTAAAAAATGGTTTATAGGGCCTTTGTCCTTGGTTTCCTTCCCCTGCACTTCTTTTCATGTCTATGATTTCATTTGAAAACTTCTTTATAATTAGTTGTATGTCTTCTATGTCTACGCTTCCTTTTTTGGGACCTTGTTTTGTTTGTTTCCTTGGGGGTTTGGTCAACAAGAGTCCTCTCCTCAGAGGAGGTTGAAATTCCTTCCTAAATAATGAGACTTGGCCTTATTTACATCCCTTCATTTCAAATTCTATTGTTTTGGATTCCTCAAAATTATCAGCTAAGGTTGTTTTGGTATCCCTCTTCACAAACATGGAAATGGAAGCAGGGAGAGCATTAGCGTATACTTCAATTTTTTTAGGATAGTGGTGAATCTTTGATTGAAGTCTTTAACCTTGTCCTTTGAACTCATGGTAGGAGTGAACAATTCATCCATCAAAGCTGTTGTAGTGGTTTCTTCTGCAAATTTATCTAAAAAATCATTTTGAAACTTCGTCCAACTAGTTATGGACCCTACAAGAAAGTTAAAATACCACGTGAAGGCCGAATTCTCAAAAGTATAGGGAAAAATCCTACATACTATGTCTTCATGTTGGACACTCATCAGTCTAATAGCTAGCATGAATTTTTTCATATGGTCTTTAGGAAATCCTGAGGTTTTAGGGTCAAATTTAGGGAGTAACTTTTTTGGATGTCGGGGAAGGTTATGTACTCGTATGAGGATGGCTAGAGCATCTCTGGACAACCAAGGTTGATTATTCTGAGGTGGGTTTCCCCTTTCTTCATTATGATCATTGTTATAATCGATGTCGTCAAACTTTGAAACTGAGCGTTCCGAGTTAAACCCTTCCTCGTCAGAAAAATCGTCGGGCTCAAGGAAGTTACTAGCTGGTGTTTTGAGGATTATATTAAGGGGATGTTCGATCTCAGTGAGGAATAAATATATCAGGTATTCTACTGTGTGGACAAAAACATGGTTGGGGGTGTCGACCACTGGTCTAATTACTTTTTTTCTCTGAGGAAGTAGCGAGGCTAAAGGTAGCACTCCAATTTGTCGAGCGTAATCTCTCGTGATTCTTTTGAACTGGTTCAACTCCTCATGGGGAAGAGAGTAAGGTATTTCAGGGAATAAATGTTCTTCCTCTTTCTTGGGTGAGTTACTAGTTTCAGGAGTAGTCAGTGTATGTGGGTTGTCTTGAGAATGACTAGCCATGCATGTGGGTTGTTTTGAATCTACAGGCTGTGTGAAAAATTATATCAGAAATATTATCAGCCATTCATTCATCATCCCTCCTTCTAGTGCTAATTCTACTGAGGGGTTCTAAATCCCTTTAACTCAACAACAGGAACCAAACATGCCACCGAGGCCCATTTAGAATCTACAACGGTTTATAGTGGAATGGTTCTCTAGATTTATTGATCTGGCCAAATAATTGATGGGATTTACGTAGTGATTGACACGATATCTTCTTATGAAAATTACACCTTCATTTTAAACGTTCTCTTTTGTATTTTATTTTATTAGGTGGGTCTCCTAAAAGATATGTGTTGGTATAAACCAGTTGATTAAAGGGGAAATATTAACTATGAAAGAAGGTTGAGCTTGGGATAACCCTCATGCTCCAACATGCAGACAAATATTTTCATACCTGCAACAAGTCTGGTACTAATACATCAACTTGTTGGTATTTTAATGATTGAATGAGATACAATTATCAAAAGAAAATTGTTATAAACCTAAATTGCACCTGACATGCATATCTGGCATCAGGCCATTTAACTTGCTATCCTTACCAAGCCATTATTGAAAAACTCTTCTAAAAACCATCATTTTGAAGGTGTATGCGCCCTGCACCATTACTGCCTACGTACACACGCTTGTTGAGCCACTACAGCCCGCATACACTCACAAAATATCGCAAAATGTGGAAATTTGCATAGTATACTAGATTTTAGGTCGTTACTTAACCGTTTGACTGCCCATATCTAGTCACCCCAACCGTTACTATCCCTTTTCGCCTATAAAAGAAGGGTTTGGGGTCCCATTGAAAGGGGAAGCATGAGAGCAAAGAAACTCTGCCCATTTTTTCTGAGTTTCTGTGAGCTTCTGTGTCATTAAGGGATGTTGGTATTCCATACCGGTACTCCCTTCCTGTGCTGGACTATTGTTTTTTCATTTTTTTAAAGAGTTACAAAGTTGTATGCGGCCTGTAGTGGGCCTACATGTGTGCATACACACCTTTCCCTTGGACATACCATGTACATATGCTGGTTGTTGAAGTGTCAGTAGTGTGCCTGTTGAGAATGTTTTTTGTAAAACAAAGAGGCAGTCATCCTCTTCCCTATCAGGAGTCACACTCCTCAGGGGTTTTCTTGATCTAGTATTGGTCTCTGTTATGGCAGTTTGTAGCCTAGGTCTGACTTAAGTTTAGCTTTCTTTTGACAAAAGTTTTTTTTTTCTTTCTTTAATAGGGTTTTTAGTCAAGTTGGCGAGTGTGCTTTGATCTGCCTATTGGGTGTTGTCAGTGACTCCCTGTGATCTGCGATTGGGCCAGAAGCCATTTATTAGCCCTATCTTGTCATCATTTTCCTCCTTTTTTCTTTGAAAGAAAAGAAAAGAATTTATTTTCAAATTTCTTGTTTTGAAGCAAGTAACAATAAAAAAAAATCCTTTAATTACTTTGTTTGCTAAAGTATTTTAGGTTAGTTTCTTTGTTTACCAAGGAAAAAGAAAGTTTTCTTAAGTTCTTTACTTGAATTCTTAAGACATTAAGTAGCTCATAGTCGAGCAAAATCTTGTTTTGAATTTTTCTTTTCAAAGATCTGAGAAAAGTAGTTACGAAACGTTTGGTCAAAGATTTTCAATTGGCAAATCTTTATTTGTGAAGAAAGAAGTACTTTGTTTCCAGTATCATCTTATGATCTTCTCTTTCGTCTCTTAAAGAACATCACTAGTTTCACTTTCATTCTTTTTGACTTAATACAACCACTAAAATTAACGCCTAATTAAAAGTTATTAGACTTTGTGTTTGAAGGGTTCATCAATTTAGTCTAAGATAGAGCCTTGATTTAGGATTGGAGAGGAAACTCTTCAAGGATACAAAAACAAACATAAGAGTTTGAGCTAGGGAGTGCTTGAAAGTCCAGTAACTGTGAAATTTATCTGGGACCCCCCTCTAACACATCTGTTAAACACGAGGTCACATGTGGAAAGGTAGCGGACATAACCCCTCCAAATCTAGACCAAGCACACTGGGGAACACATATAGAGGGCTTATCTTGGGATTCCATTGATCGCATTTCCCATGGAGCTTCATGGGTCTCAAATTCATTCAAGGTCCTCAGTCATCTTATGGAACACTTTCTTTCGATACCCTTGATAGGTTTCAGGCTTGATACCCTGCTCATTGCAGTCCACCCGACTATCGGTTGTACCCACCTAGTGACTGTTTGTGTGTTGGAAACCTAGTTGCCTTTATCTTAGTGACTTACACAAGTGACTGCGGAGGTATACCGCAGTACCTAGGGAAGACATCGGTCCAATATTTGCAGAGTATACCTGGAGGGTGCTTCCGTATTCAAGTTTCACTTGCACTGGTAAGTTGCTCTAGTGTTGGTTGTTGTAACTGTTCTTCCAACTAGCTAGTGATTTTCTTGTCTTACCTCATAGGAACTTTTTCTAGTGTGTGTTGGTTTAAAAAAAAAGATTATAGAAAGTGTGTCATTGATCGTCTCTCATAGTGGAGGACTAGGAGATTCTCTAGTCATGAAGGATTTTGGGCCTGCCGCCGGTTGATCTCGAGCCACCCCCACCACTGCTAAGGTGAAAATTAGACCAACAAGGGTCTTTTGAGGCGACTCGGTTACAGGAAACTGTGCTCGACTCATCTTCAAGAGGAGAACATTCGATTCTAGAGGAACCAATCATTTTTTTACCTTGGAGCACAAGCTCTTGGTCCGTATAACCCTCCAATCACTAATCTATGAGTGCCCATCGTCATACAAGTTCAACCTTACAAGCATCAGATAGTGTCACAAGAAACGATGGAAACAAATGTTGCTACTTCTTTAGGGAATACTCATATTTCCTCTACGATGGTCACTAAAGGGGGTGTTCCACCTCCTAACTAACCATCTTCAGTCCAGACCACTATGCTATCAACTGCCTCTACCTTGAGCAATGGTATGATTCTATCTATGGCAGCGATCACTGCTCCATTCACCCAGAGTGCGACAGGCCCTCCGTTCTCATACGAGATGCCTGGCTTCAGTATGAGCATTGTCCTTTCCCACTCCAGTCTACAAACGTTAGGTCTTGATGCAGGGAGCTCCAACAATCCTCTGTAAGGATCCATGGGGGGCACTTCAGCTCCCTATAATGCTTTCCCTTATAGAGGGGGTCATATATCTCCTTCATCCCCTTCGCTCGACGCTACCCACCACCACTCCGTCAGGTCGAACGTAAACTATAGCTTGTTTGGAGAAGGTAGTCAAGGAATTCCTAATTATAGCATGCAGTTAGGTTTGACACCATTCTATTTGTTCGTCATGTTAAGTAACAATGCTTTCTCTTCATCTTCCACCTCGGCTGGGGGCGACCCTGGTTATGGACAACAACATCTTGTACAGGGTACTATTCCTGCACAGGGGGAAAACTTAGGAATTCCTTCCTCATAAGGACCTTGGAATCCATGGCAGGGATCAGTTCCCTTTTCAGGGATGTTGACCGGGGAAAACCCCTTTCATAGCCAATGGAACCCCGAGCAAGGCTCAACACCTATGCCTGTCGGATCGGCAGGGGGAAACCCTTCCCAAAATCCTTGGAATGACGCAAGCTCAACCCTTTACGTCCTATTATGGGATTCAACCAATGATGCCTCAACAAGTGCATAATACCTACGATGGTCATGGCCATGGTTATTACCAAAACCTTGGACAACAACCTAACGTTTCCTGGCAACCTGGTGCCATCCATAGTCCGGGCTCCTTTTTCCCTAGTTACAATCAACAACCCAAAGTACCGTTTCTGGCAACACTGCACTTTCCATATTTGACAAGGTTATTAAATGACCCCATATTTCATGATCCACGTTGGCCCCCTATGCCATCCAAGTTTCCTTCAGAAATCCCAAAGTTCGAGGCCAAGCCTAACAAAGATCTAGATGATCATGTGACTACCTGCCATTTATGGTTCTCGTCCAATTTTTTGAGAGGAGACTCCATCCAGTTGCGTTTGTTTCAACACACTCTCAACGGGAGTGCAGTGAAATGGTACATCGAGCTCGATTTCTCAATATACTCTTCCTTCGGTGAATTGGCAATGGCTTTCTTAAACCATTTCCAATTACCTGTGAGATATGATGCCAACACAGAATTGTTGGCCAACTTTGAGCAGACAAAATTGGACCATATCTCAGATCACATCCGAGAATGGAGACGCCGGAAGAGTTTGATAAAAGTGGCAGCCCCACCAACATTCTTGCTAGAGTGGTTCCTTAAGTATTTGGTACCTCAGATATCTAAATATGTTGAAACCTTGGGGATCTTTTTAGATGAAGGAGCGAAAATGAGAGCCCAACAACTAGAACTGATTTACTCTCATTTTGGTTTACTTTATGATTTTTTTCCATATGCACCATGGTCGATACTTGACAAGACCAGACAGAGATATGGACCACATGCCGATGGTATTGTAGGTTCAGTGCAAATGAAGCTCATTGATCAACTGTTGAATCAATTACAACAATTGCCAATACAAAAGACAGTGGCCAGCCAAACCATTGGTTCGGTTGCTCCCCCTACTCAAATGTTAGATGTACACAATGTGAAATCAACAAACCCAAAGGCCACCTAGCAGCCTGATGGAAAGAATAAACAATGAAAGAAGGGTAAGGGGGATAAGAAACCTATCAATAATGTTGGCAAGGCAAACAATGAAAAGAAAAAGTTGAAGTATCCTTGTAATATTTGCAAGGAAGACCATCTAACTCACCAGTGCCCTCAGCTTGCGGAGGCCCAAAAATTATTGGCACAATAGCCACCTTCCATGTTAACGAATCCATTTCCACATGGAAAACATTTAGCTCAAGACTCTTTAAGCACGGAAGGGGCTGGTCAGGAACCCCCTCCATCTTTTAGTAATCCTTCATTCCTGAATGTGTACATGATGAAAGGTATCTTTGACATAACGACTAGGACACGCAACTACAAAATGCCAAACACCCCTGAGAAGGGTAAAGAATCCCAAAACCCATATTTTCCTCTCCAGATTGAGAAAACGTTGGGAAAAACAATGACACACATCCCCAAAGGTGTGTTCAAGAAAGGTTCTCACAACCCAAACACAAGGGCAGCCCAAAACTTGTCACAAACCCCTTGTGTGATGTCAGCTTTGGAAGTCCTCTAGAGTTGCCCTTCCCAGAGAAAGGCTCTATTAGATTCCTTAGCATCTACTGAGACTTGTAATCTAGGAATGATCATGCTTGATACGACTGACTTAAAACCTCATCTTCCTTACCATGTAGCGTTTTAGATAGTAGTGGCTTACAACACGAAAAATTTTACTCGGAACATTTTTTGCACGATGGTTGATGAGGGTGCCTCGACATGCGTTATTTCTTTGGCATGTTGGAAGGCCATTGGCCAACCTATGTTGTCTGTGTCATATACTCTTCTTACCACATTCGACGATCATTCGTTCTGAACACATGGAATCATCCCCTCTTTCCCCGCGCAGTTGGGGGGGAAGGCCATGTGCATTGAGGTTGAAGTGGTCGATGCATCTCTCGACTACAATCTCTTGTTAGGAAGGAGTTGGACCTATGATATGCAAGAAGTGGTAGCGACAGTTTTTCGGGTCTTGTTGTTTGCACACGAGGGCCAGATCATGTCCATTGATCAGTTGTCTTTCTCCTGTCCCAACCCTTCATCGGGGGAATCGACGGTCCCAATGATTGATAACCCTCAACCTGGCATTGTCAACATAGGTGTTGTTTTGTACCCACCTTTGATGGTTACTTTCGATTACCCACCTCCGACTGGCAATGTCAATTACGTATCAACGATTCTCGACTAGCCTAGGGTTGAAAATTTTCAATTTTCGTCATTTCGTACGACTTACTTTGATGACCCGTGGACTCTTCCTTCCCCATCAGCCACGATGGAATGGATAGGGCACCATGGCATGGCCATGCCTTTGTCCGCAACAAAAGTTGCGTACTCTAGAGTCCAACAAACTTTTGTCAACCCCGATCTGACTCCCACACAGGAGTTAGATCCAGTTCTCGGGCCTATTTGGGCTCAAAGTTCCCTCGCCGATACTAGTTCTTTAGACTTAGTATTTCCCTCTGACGAGGTTATTATCGAGGCAATGACTAGTCTGGATAGATGTTGTGATGATCTCCATCATACATATTATTTCCTCCCAGAGTTAAGAAGAATTGAAGTAGGTGAATTCACTTTGACTATGACTGGAGATAGGTCTTGTCCTATCAATCCTTTGGCTAGGCACGCAATTTATGCTGAAGGAAATATGGAAACCATCACTGAAATGATACCTATCGATATCTATAGAACCCCTGTCATCGTGGAGAATGTATTCGTCAGAGAAGACTTCTCCCCCGAGGAGATTCGAATCTACACAGATTTATTTAAAGAATTTCACGACGTGCTTTCCTGGTCCTACGAGGAAATTCCAGGCATAGATCCAAGAATCTTCGAACATGAGATTACGACACATCCTGACACTAAGATGGTCTGGAAAAATCTTTGTCTGGTCAATCCTAAGAAAGAAACAACTATTAAGGCTGGAGTAGAAAAGATGCTCAAAGTCAGTTTCATCTACCCCATCCAATTGACTCCATGGGTGTCAAATCCTGTTTCGGTCAACAAAAAACAAGGTACGATTCATGTATGTATGGACTTCCATGACTTGAACAAGGATTGTCCAAAGGATAATTTCCCCACACCATTTATTGACCAGATAGTTGATGAATGCACAGGTTGTGAGGCATTTTCTTTCATGGATGGTTTTTCGGGATATAATCAGATACAGATCAAACCCAAAGACCAACACAAAATTGCTTTCATCTGTCCATGGGGTACATTCGCTTATCGGAAGATGACTTTTGGTCTAAAAAATGCTGGAGCTACTTTTTAGTCGGCCATATCTTTTTCTTTCCACGATCTCAAACACACAGTCGAGGCTTATCTTGATGATTTAACATCACGATCTCGTAAGAGATCTCATCATCCCACACACCTCCGACTTATCTTTGAGCGATGTCTCTACTACCGTATCCTCTTGAATCCAAACAAGTGCATTTTATGCGTGACGTCAAGTCGTCTGCTAGGTTTCATAGTTTCGACAATAGGGATCATGGTCGATCCTCTCAAGGTTGAGGTGATAGTTCAGTTGCCTCCCCCGTACACGATTCCTCATCTTCAAAGTTTACAGGGAAAATAATTTTTTTTACGGTGTTTCATTGCAAAATATGTCGAGATCACAAAGGGCTTCATGTGTTTACTAAATAAGGACATTCCTTTTCATTGGGACGAGGTCGCTCAACACTCTTTCGATGTGTTGAAGCATGCCCTCGCATCTGCCCCTCTACTTCAGCCACCCAATTATAGTAAAGACTTCTTATTATACTTGGCCACTGTAGAGTCGACCATCGGTATGGTCTTGGTTCAGGAAGATGATTTTCTCTCATAATACGTGATTTATCACCTGATCCGAGGCCTGGTTGGACCGGAACCAAATTATTCCCATGTCAAAAAACTTGCATTGGCAACAGTTCATGCTAATCAACGGTTCCATCATTATATTTTGTTTCGCAGGACCATCGTCATTGTTGTTGTGAATTTGTTTCAATACATGTTGACACAACATGTAATCGATGGAAATATCAGTAGATGGATAGTTATCCTCCAAGAATTTGACTTAGATTTTGTTTCGGCGAAATCCAAAAAGTCACTGGTCTTTGCGGAACTCATCTCGAAACATCCGATCGAGTTAGGTGATGTTATGCCTGAAGAGTCACCTATTAAAGGAGACATGTTTTTGATCGCGTCTTCGGACCCCTGGTATGGAGATATACTAGTCTATCTCCATATTTTGAGGTGCCCCACCTCTGCTTCTCGTGATGAGCATCGTTGTATAATCCATCAGGCTAAGAACTATCTCATACTCGAGGACACTCTGTATCTTTGAGGTGTATATTGTATCCTTCTCTGGTGCCTCACTCATGAAGAAGTGGAAATCGTGCTTAACGATTTCCACACTGGAGCATGTGGTAATCATTTTTTTGGGTTGGAAACAACCCAAAATATTCTACGAGCCAGTTACTTTTGGCTGACATTAATCAAATATTGTGTTGAATCGGTCAAGAAGTGCCACCTGTGTCAGATCTTCTCTCGGAAGATAAGGGCACACCCTATTCCCATGTTTCCCGTCATCATAGTTGGTCCCTTCACCGAGTGGGGGATTGATTACACTACATGCAACCCTCCTTCAGCAAGGGGGCATCGTTATATGATCATAGCAGTAGACTAATTCGCAAAATGAGTCGAAGTTATACCAACGTTCAAAGATGATGGAGAGACTTTAGCTCTCTTTTTGTTCAACCAGATAATAGCAAGGTTCGACATCCTAAGAGAGATTGTCACTAACCATGGAAGTCATTTTCAGAACAAAATGATGTCCGAGTTAACATCAAAGCTTGGGTTGAGGCAATAACATTCATCATGCTACTACCCACAAGCGAATGGTCAGGTGGAAGCTGTGAATAAATATCTGAAGAATATTCTCTAGCGGACGATCAATTCGGCCAAGTCAAATTGGCATTTGATGTTGTACTCGACATTATGGGCCTACCAAACATTTGTTAAGACTACAATCGGTTTCTGACCTTTTCAACTCATTTACGGATTGGAAGAAGTTTTTCCAATAGAGTGTCAGATCCGGTCTCTAAAGTTGGTAGTACAGTTACTTCCAGACACTTCACCACTTGAAGAACATTTATTATATCTTGAGTAGATCGATGAGCAGTGTCAAGATGAAACCTTGGCTAACGAGGCTCACAAACAAAAAATCAAGTGTCAATATGATCATTATGTTCATCCTCGGATTTTTTCTGAAGGTCACCTTGTCCTATTCTATGACCGATATAAGGATCCCCTGGGGGCAGGCAAGTTCAAACCCATGTGGTTCGGTCCTTTCATCATTAAGGAGGATCTAAAGAAAGGCACTTATCATCTAGTGGAATTTGAGGGAAATTCTTTGGTAGAGCCTATAAATGGGCTTTACCTCAAGAAGTATTACTCGTAGATGGGTCGCCTCGGGTGACTTCTTGTAACATATGTATAGTTCTTGTACATTGTTTTTTTAGTTTTTGTCTTCTTTTTTATGGACGTGTCATTTATGATGTCATATTTTTTAGTGTGGCAGATGTCAAGTGAATCAAAGGTGTTCGTTGGGTTTGCGGATGGCACTAGCCGACACACTCAGAGGCTTGCTTCCACAGCCTAGATGAATTTCACACCTCAGGGCCAGTTGCTATCTTTAGGAGGTATCTTTTTAGGTGATGCCACAAAAAATGTTGTTGAATATAGTGCAGTTCTAGAGCTTCTTCATGATGCTATGTCACATGGTATCTCTCACCTCCGAGTCTACTTAGACACTCAGCCGGTTGTGTCCCATTTAAATAGGGTTTACTACATTCACAATCCAACTCTACACTGACGATTCCTTAGGGTACGTCTCTTAGAACGAAGATTTGATTACATTATGTATATCTGTGTTCCATGGATATTGAATCAAATCGTAGATACTCTAGCTAATCATATATTAGATTGGCATTTTTCACACATGTAAGAAAACGCACACACATGCACATGTAAATACATTTGTAAAATACATGTAATCCATAAGATGGAAAAAGATGTAAAATATCTATATATATATCAAAATTATCAGAGTACATGGGTGGGTGCAAGCACCTCAAAAATAGGTCCAGTAAGATTCATGGGGCTTATTCCCTCAAAATATATGCAAAAGGTTCCCTCAACATGTAAGTAGTCTAGCCTAGCTAAGGGCGGGGCCTATTGGCCCTGCCATAGTGAACAACGATGTTTTCCAAATGCCAGAAGAGATGGACCCAGGTCCGTGGCACCCCAACTACATGAGGTTGCATCGATGGTGGAAGGTCCTTGATCTTTTCCATTGGGACTATGCGAGTGAGCGTCGTAAGGTTTCTCTCCACCCATCTCAAAACTCTATCATCCTGTTCAGATGGAGGCCCCCCTCCTACTGTTGGTCTTGCCTCTGGTCGAGGATGTCACCTAGTCCTCGTGAAATCTATTGGATGCATTGGTCCCACATCTGCACATAATAGATACATACTTGTCATATACTCTGGTACACAACAAAAAAAAGATATATATAAAAGAGAAATAAAAATTTAATAAATTTGAAAAAACAAGCATACCTAACTCTCCTTGCTCTAATCAGGGAGGTATGGTCATGTCAGGGTCCATGGATAAGTCGATCCCAGCATAGGGCTAGTCCTCTATCGCCAGAATCTGCCAAGACCACCAGTCAAAAAACTTGTCATCGAAGGCCTCAATGGTCCTCCCTCCCCCCTGTCGTGGAAATAATGTCGCCCATCTGCATAATGCTAGGAGTGGGGCCATGTGCCCTCGTACCATCTCTCTAGGACTAATACTGGGTACCCTCTCAAAGAAGAAAGAGCACAAAACGGTACCAAACCCGAAGTTCCTATGCACCCACACTCAACAATCTGTCAATTGTCTCTTCATGCATGTCAACATGGTTGTGCTCCAGTCAAAAATTTGTGCATTTAATCACTGAACTGCACAATGCATGTGCACCTGGGAAGCCTAATTCAAAGTTGTGGATCCAGTGATCCACTCAATGAGTAGAACAATCGCTTTCAACGATAGGTTGTTGATCTTGTTTATAGGAACCTGAGAATCCACTTTGTCTATTCCATCCTGGTAGTGTATCATGATCAACTCGGCTATGTTATGAGGCCCCGAGGGAAAAGTATGAAGGTTGATTGGTTCCCCTCTCCTTGAGAGGCCAGTCAAAAAATAGACGTCCTCAGTCATCGGAGTCAACAACTGTCCCTAGAGCATGAATGCCACTGTATCCAGGTGCCAGTAATCTACCAAGGCATTTAGTAGCCTGGGTTGTGCCCTCATGAATGAACACTGGAAGAATTTTAGCAACCCACATTGTGCTAAGACAATGATAGCAGCGGGGTCTTCTGAGACCAAAAAATCAAAGTCCTCATGTTCCCTCTCTCTCCAATGAACATACATCCTCTAAAAAGACAAAATAATGGAGAGTTAACTCTTGCATTTTTTATTTTTTCACATGATGGAGGGTATATGCGGGTTGTAGTGGATACAGTCGAGTATGCCCTCATACAAAGTTTCATATGCACGCAGCCATACACGTGTTGTGCTAGGATATCCCGCGTACACGTAGGGTCGACCCTTTTAAAGGTCAACGCCCTCCCAAAAAACAAAATTAAATACAAAAAGGAGGAATGGAAATGCAGGAGGGGCTAATTTGTACTTACTTGGTCCAAACAGAAGTTCATTTCATCCACTAAAGCTCCTAGAATCAACTCTTTTGACAAAGGGTTTTTTTCTTACTTTTGGTCAATTCTCAATTCATAATAGTGATAATGAGCTATCAAACTTCTATTTATAGACTTTTTTGGCCCTTTTTGTCATTTTTTCGAACCCTTTTGTCGTTTTTTCTAACTTAAAAATCATTTATTATGGTTCATGAGTTTCTTATGGAATGTTACGATAAGTGTTACTTTGGGTATTGGGAAATGTTTTGGAGAGTTGGGTCATTTTAAAGGTCTTTTGGTAAAAATTTATTTTTTCAACTTTTTGCATGTAAGTTAGGTTTCCAACTCCACTTGTTGCACCTATTTGTATTTTATTCTTTTCCATAGGATCGATCCCACCGAATTGCGACATGAAACCCTCACTCTTTCTCTAGAAGTGTCGTAATTTAGTGGTAGAGCCTACCTTCACATGGATTCCCTAGGTAGATCCTGGTTTCATTTTGGTGTCCATGCCGTCACTAATGACTATAGGCTTGGGATTCCTTATTATTTTTCCTTGATTATGAGTTTGGGCCTCATTCTCTTGATTCATTATCACTCTTGACCTCACCCTTGGGACTCCCAAAACTCAACAGGTCTTCTTTTAATCCCTTTGCAGACTCTCTAAACATGAAAGGATTGTCGAGCGATCTTGTTGACCTTTACGCTCACTAAAATGAAATTTGAAGGCACGTATGTCTGGGGGTAGGTTACCCCTTTTTTCTCCTGATGGTCAAAAGTATGAACAAAGGTATACTCTAGGAGCCTTAGTTCTCTAGAAGCGTATTCTAAGGTATAGATTTATCCCTTTTTCAGGCCTAAGGGACTAAACTTACGAAAAAGGAACCCCCACGGAGTCCATAGTTAAGCTCTTTTCAGACTCCCTAAAATTGAAAAGATAGTCGAGTGACCTTGTTTCTTCACACTCGTTAAATTGGTCCAGAAGAACATCCCTTATAGAGTCCATAGTTAAGCTCTTTTCAAACTCCTTAAAAATGAAAAGATTTCTGAGTGATATTGTCTTTGTCACACTCATTAAAATGATTTTGAATAGACGTCTATTCGGTGCTAGTTTACCCCTTTTTCGAACTGACTAGACTATCTTCGAAAAAGGTACCCCAATGGAGTCTCCTTTTACGCTTTTTCAGACTCTAAAAATGAAAAATCATTGATCTTACCTTCTTTGGGCTTGTTAAAATCACATCGAAGGACATTATCATTGTGTCTTATTAATTGCATTTTCATTCTTATGTCTTTGGCCTAATGTTGGCTCCATGTTGCTCTCAACTGAACCATCTAAATCATGTCTTATATGCAATCCGTGTAGCACTTTGCCTTTGTGTCTTGACACCTTGACCCATGGAGGATTTTTCTCGAGTGTCCTTTTCTTGCATATGACCCCTTGGTTTAAGAATCAATGTGTTCCTTGTGCTTGGAACTAGTATGTCTGCGACACTCAATCCTCCTTTGTAACGTAGAATTCTTTATTCTTTTTCAAGCTTCCCAAAATTATAGAAAAAGACAAAAAAATCAAATATAACCCAAAAACAGGAAGGGAAAAGTATTTTCTTTTTGTTGACAACACAATGAGTCACCATTGGACAAAGCACATCCTTCCATTTGTCCAAGGGAAGTCTTACTAAACATGAGTCGTCCCTTCTGCAGTTTGTCTCTTGTCCTGATTCTTGGTCATCCTGAAAGACCAATCAAGTCCTTTATCAAAATCAATGAAGTTCTATGCCCGATCATCAAGATCCTCTTGTCTGTTACCGACGAATTGTTGAATACCTCTGGGTAGTGAATTCGTACACTCATATTACACTCCTACCCGAGTTTTGAATATTCTGAAGTTGTTTCTCGAGCTCTGAAGGCCTCATATCCAGCCATCAGGCGTCATTGTATTCTTAAAAATGGATACTATACATGTATATCTTTTTTATTTTGAGATGTAGATCCATTGTGTATTTCTCACGACTACACTTTATATAGTTATATGACATGGATATGTAGTGTATTTGATTGGTAGACATGATTTTATTTCATCCTGAGCATGGGTATGCCTGCCTCGGTGAGACAAATTTTTATTTTTGTAGATGGCACCTCCCGAACTCCGGTTCGTGGGCTCACTCGCATCGTACAGTGGTAAATATTTGTAATGTATTTCAACCATCAGATGTTATTATGACCTCACACATTAGGTGGCATCTGTTATAACCCTAAATTAAACCTGACATGCATATCTGGCATCAGGCCATCTAACTTGCTATCGTTACCAAGAAATTATTGAACAACTCTTCTAAAAACCATCATTTTGAAGGTTTACGCACCCTGCACCATTACTGCCCGCGTACACTCACATAATATCGCAAAATGTGGAAATTTTCATAGGATACTGGTTTCTGGACCGTTACTTAACTAGTTGACTACCCATAGCCAATAACCCCAACCATTATTGTCCCTTTTGGCCTATAAAATAATGGGTTGAGGTCCCATTGCAAGGGGAAGCATGAGAGCAAATAAACTCTTCCCATTTTATCAATCACCCTTTGCCTCAATTCTAAAGCCCTTACCATTTCCCTAAGAGAGAACTGAAGAGGAGAATAAGACGTGGAAGTAGTTGGTGCATGGTGAAGAGGATTATAGGACCAAGTTCGAGGAGCAGTGTCGGTCTCATATTGTAAGTGACTTTAGTGAGATTAATATAAAGAAGTTATTTTTCCGTCCCACCAAATGACGTCTTAAACTTATATGACTTGTTTATATTTCTTGTTTATGATGTCTAAGCCACTAAGTCATATGTAGAATGCATGCTTGTAGTTTCTTGTTTGTCTTTTGATGAATGCAGGTCAGCCTTGGGAGGATATTTGCAGTCAGGAAACAACCAAACACAAGGGGATGGACACCAGACATGGAGTTTAAGGTAGGCCTACCAGATCCCTCTCTCTTGTATTTTATGTATGATTGTGGGGTAATGTTGGGATAGTGATAAAAATTAGGAGACTTTAGATGGTTAGTTCTTCCTACACTTTAGGCCCTTTGTGTAGTCCGTAGAGGGATTTTCCCTCTATAGCAAAAACATAAATGGAATAAAATGATGGAAAGAAAAATAGTTTCCTTAGTTGTATCTCCATAATTATAGTGAATCGAGAGCTGAAATTTTTACCAGAGGTAACTTGATATGTCTTCTAAATACCATAGCGATTTCACCATCTGAATCGTTCTAGAAAAAACGTTATAACAAAAATGGTAAGATGACCTGAAAATAACATACCTTAGAACACATCACCAAAAGACTTCATCCTCCCTTGAAATCCGGCTTTCTTTACTTCTTATTTCCTCTGAAATTCGACTTGTATCAAATGAATGTATAATGATGTTTATT
>ML835695.1:15003-27773 GCA_009831015.1 Picea engelmannii | reverse complement strand
ATGAGTTTGTTTTATAAGTGGTTTTTCAACCATTTTGTGAAATTATTCTCTTATTGTGCGGAAACCACTCTATAAACTCGCCTCCTTAAAATGGACGCCATTTCCAATCTGTAAAAACAAATTACTAAATTAGAATAAAAAAAAATCATGTTTTTCCTTGATTTATTATGGAGATAAGATTAACAATGAAACAATATGGAAATGAATAAGCAACAACAAATCTTCTTGGCCAAACAAAATCTTCTAAATAAATTCAAAAAACTAATTTTAATTGCAAATTAGTAGCCTTCACTTCTGTTGATTTTTTGGGATAGTAAATCTCCAAATTATCTTGAATTAATGTTGAAATATTGTTATCCATGCAAATAGATTTCCAACCAGTTCTTATTTGTCTCATTTCATTGATTAAAACTCAAGATATCACTTCTCAAAGTTGAGTCATCAAAACTAATTTAATTTTGTTTTGTTTATAGAACTTTCTGAGCAGTTTTATTACTATTAAATACACACACACATGAATTTCATTTACAATTAAAAGAAAAAAAAACTCAAATTTAACCTCATTAACTAATAATTAACTAACACAAATTAAATTAAATAAAAACTTATTTACTTATAAAATTAATTTTATTTACAATTTATAAGAAACATAAAAAGTTATATAGTAAGTCGGTGTTAGGGTCCTAACCCGCACATAGGTAGAACAATATATTCGGATGTAATAAAGGTCAATATTAATAAGGCCTTGCAATAAAATAGAATAAGTCGAATGTAAGAAGACCTAATAGAAGCTTCTGCTTCTAGAAGGATCTTCCTCTAGATGCTTCTTTTGATAGACATATTTAGTATAAATAGTAGTTGAGGATGTGAGAACCCTACCTTGAATATTATGGTAATAGAGCTCTTCTTGACTCGAGGTTTCCCCCTCCAAGAGGCCCGTGAACATTGCTCTCAGAATCAAGGTGTTATTTATGTTGTTATTCTTATATCATTTCAGTGTTATTGTAGTGATTATTCTGGTTATATTGTTGTTATTCTGCCATTTCTAGCATTTTATTTCTGTTCTACATAATTTTTATATCTGGTATATAATAAGTGGTATCAGAGCACTTTCCTTGGCATAAATTGTGGGTAATTTTTTTTTCAAGGTAGAGACGTATTCTAGCATCTTTAAGCCACAAAGATCTATCATTACGTGCATAAACCCATGGTTGAGGGATTCATACATGTAAGAAATACAAGTGGTTATTAAGCTCACATATGTTGGCCACCCTTGTAACCCATGTTGGTACCCCTTCGAGTGGTAGCGCATCAAACAACACCTATGTACGGATCGGCCTAGATTTCTTGAAGCCCTCGTTAGATAAACCAATCGGTCACCTGACTGTTATAGTGACACTAAGAACAACACTTGGGAAGATACTCTCTAGTACCTGGGTAGTCGGGTAGTACGGCTTAGGGTATGGTCTATCCTCCTTAGTTACTGCTCTGAGATACTGGGCCGAGTACTACTGTTGGACCTCACACGTATATCAGAGAGCTATAGCACAGGGAAAACCCTTGTCTGTAGAACCCTTGAATACCTAACCCTTGGGGATAGAAACATAAACGAATTAAAACAGACAAGATCTATTGTCACGCAACTGTGTTTAGGTTGCCAAGTAAATACACATTTCTTTCTAGTTAAGCATTTGGGCATCTACTCTCTATAGTATTCTTCAGACCAGAGTATAACTCTGCAAGTGTAAAAAATAAATAAATAAAGTTTGAAAATTTGTTCACCATTATTTGAGACCTATTCCATTGGATTGATCTCTTCGCCCTTATCACATTCATCCATATCATTTTTCGGCATAAGTTTTTACCCTGCCTGCCCCTTTTCAGTTCCCCCATCCTCATGGCCCATACTCGTAGCCAAGATTTTGAAGCTTGCTTCAACACCTTGCAATCTGGTCTCATCGAGACCCAACAAGAAGTAAAAAAACTCAGTGCCAATGTTGTCGCCATCAATACAACCATGCAATCCTCAATGGAGGAACTCAAACAAGACCTCACCACCCAGTTGGAATCTGTCTTTTCGGCACTCTGTACCAAACTACATATCCCTACAAATAACACTTCCTCTTCCTCACCTCCACATATTGAAGGTGATCATTCCTCTCATTCCCATAATTTTCAGAACCATCACATTCAACGTGACCTATGCCTTCCATGGGTGGATGTGACCAAATTTGATGGCTCGGACCCCACTGGTTGGGTAGACCAAATGGAACATTATTTCTCTTTATATGGCATTACAAATTACTTGTCCAAACTCTGGTATGGTGTTCTCCATCTAGATCAAGAACGTTGGCAATGGTGGCAATGGAGAAAAAATTCTTGTCAAGGGTATATTGCTTGGACACACTTTGTGGAAGAGCTTTATGAATGCTTGGACACTGACACCAACCATTTGGGTTGTTTGACAAAGTTGAAACAATCAGGAACAGTGGAAGACTTTATATCTTTCTTTTAGAACCTGGCTTTTCAGACAGAGGGCATGTCTGATGCCTTTTTTCGAGAATGCTTTATCAGTGGCCTCAAGGATGAGATTCGGGCCCATGTCCTCATGGCTCAGCCTCAGAGTTGGGTGGAGGATACTAAAAGAGATAAAGAATCACAACAGGTTGTACCTTCTCAAAACTGAAAACCCTCCTTTATCCCTCGTCCTAAACCAGTAAATCCCACTACTCCCTCTACTCCACTAAAGATCCAAAAATTGACCAAGGCTGAAATGGTTGAACTCCAACTCAAAGGACTTTGTTATAATTGTGATGACAAATATTTCTCGGGTCACAAGTGTAAGGAACACAAGTTGTTTATGGCCATCTCTGAGGATATTTCGAAAGAGGATATTGAAACTCCCCTTGTGTCTGAGTCACCTGAAACCCCTGACATAACCCCTCCCTCAGACCCTCCCGAAATAGAACCGGTCATTTCCCTCAATGCTCTCAGTGGCTTCTCCACTCCCCAAAACCTTAAGCTAATTGGTTACATCAAGCATCAGAAGGTCATCATTCTGGTTGATAGTGGAAGCAACCATAATTTTATTCATCACTACATTTCCCAAGAAACTCATTGCTACATCCATGTCAACAATAATTTCCAAATCATGCTCCATGAAATGTGGAGGGCATTGCGAAAATGTATGTCTCCAAATTGGTGACTACCACCTGAAATATCATATGTTTTCTATAGACATGGGCGGGTGTGACATTGTGTTGGGTGCAAACTGGCTAAGGACTTTGGGTCCCATTCTCATGGATTTTAAGGAATTAACCATGTAATTTGACCAGGAGGGCCACCAATATAAGTTCCAAGGAATCACTGTTGGTTCACCTAAGATCATTAGTTCCCATCGCATGGAAAAGATACTCAAAAAGGGTCATTCTGGTGTTATTTCTCAACTCCATGGCATCCAAGTAACAGAACCACCCTCGGTGCCGCAAGACCTCCAAGCCATCCTTTCTAAACACCAAGTGGTCTTTTCCACTCCCCAGGGACTCCCTCCTTCACGTGTTGTTCATGGTCATTCCATTCCCCTTGTACCCGCAAATCTTCATCCCAATATCCATCTGTATCATCACCCATTTTTCCAAAAAAATGAAATTGAGAAAATGGTCCAAGAACCCCTTAATGTAGGTGTTATCTTCCCTAGTACGAGCCCCTACTCTTATCCTATGGTCATGGTCCTGAATAAAGAAGTTTTTTAGCGAATTTTTCCTAACTTTCGTGCCCTCAACAAACTTACCATTAAAGACAAATTTCCCATTCCTGTCATTGATGACCTCCTCGATGAACTGAATGGCACCCAATTCTTTACTGAACTTAATCTTCATTCAAGCTACCACCAGATACATATGAAAGAGGTAGACATTTCCAAGACTGGATTTAGAACTCATGAGGGCCACTATGAGTTTTTGGTCATTCCCTTTCGCTTGTGTAATTCCCCTTCCACCTTCCAAAGCCTCATGAGTCATGTCTACCATACTTTTCTCTGTCATTTTGTCTTAGTTTTATTTGATGATATCGTCATCTATAGAAAGACCTGGATAGAACATATTTCTCATGTGAATCGAGTTCTCCATCTACTCTCTCAGCACCAACTTTTCCTGAAATAGTCTAAATGTGCTTTTGGCGCCTCAGAAGTAGAGTACTTGGGTCATATGGTTGGCAAGGACTATGTTAGGGTGGATCCTAGAAAGATTGAAGATATGTAAGATTGGCCTCACTTAAATACTCTCAAAAGCTTGGGTGTATTTCTAGGATTAATAGGTTATTATCACAAGTTTGTTAAGAATTATAGAAAGATCACAGCACCTCTCACTGCTCTCCTAAAATAGAACTCTTTCACTTAGACTCCAATTGTTGCTCAAGATTTTCAAACCTTGAAGATGGCCATGTGCACCACTCTAGTCATGTCCCTTCCTGATTTCACAAAGACCTTTGTCTTGGAATGTGATGCTTCAGGGAAAGGAATTGGTGATGTCCTTGTGCAAGAGGGTCGGCCTTTGGCCTTTACCAGCAAGCAACTATTTGAAAGAAATCTGGGCAAATCTATCTATGAAAAATAAATGTTGGCTATTCTGCATGTCATTGATTTGTAGTGTCCTTATCTATTGGGGCAATGCTTCCAAATTAAGACAGACCATCAAAGCCTCAAGTATTTTTTGGAACAATGCATTTCCTCCCTGGAGCAACAAAAATGGGTAACTAAGCTATTTGGCTATGATTATGAGATCATTTACAAGAAAGGCAAAGAAAATGTGGCTGCAGATTCACTTTCCCGCAAATATGAAGATGAAGGATTAATTTTTTCTCTTTCCTTCATTGTACCAGATTGGCTCCAAGCTGTTATCTAGGAATGGCTACAAGATCCCAAAAGTTCGCAGCTGATCCAACAATTGAAATCTAGTGATCTAGCTTCCCCAGGGTACTCTTGGATCCATGATGAGCTTTGATACAAAGGCAGTTTGTATTTAAGTAAACAATCAAATCTTAAATCCACGGTACTTTCTGAGCTTCATGCTACACCAACAACGAGGCACTCCGGGTTCACCAAAACCTATGACAGGGTCAAACTTTCTTTTTTCTGGGATGGTATGAAACATGAAATTCGTAATTTTGTCGCCGAATGTGATGTGTGTCAATGAAACAAGGGAGAAACAGTCAAATCTATGGGCACAATACAACCACTCCCGATTCCACCTGTTATTTGGAAGGATATCTCTATGGATTTTATTACAGGCTTACCCAAATCGGGAAATAAATCAGTCATCATGCTGGTTGTTGATCGCCTTTCCAAGTATGCTAATTTCTACACTCTTCAACACCCATTTACAACATCCACGATGGCTCAAATTTTCATGGACCAGGTCTTCAAGCTCCATGGCATGCCACACTCTATTGTTTCTGATCGTGACCCAACTTTCACAAGAAATTTTTGGCAAGAATTGTTCAAGATACAAGGCACCCAATTGCATCTCAATACATCTTATCATCCCTACACTGATGGTCAAACAGAAGTTGTCAACAAGTGTTTGTAAACATATTTGAGGTGTTTTTCCTCAAAAAAGAAAAATCAGCAGACTCAATGGTTACCCCTAGCTGAATGGTGGTACAACACTTCATACCATATAGCTACACACGTGACTCCTTTTGAAGCGGTATATGGACAGAAGACACCTTCAGTTCTCTCATACTTACCTGCTGTCGCAAAGGTCCAAGCGGTTGACCAAACACTTACAGTTTGAGAGGTTATTCTCCGTACCCTCAAAGAGAATTTGGTCATTGCATAAAATCGCATGAATCAACAAGTAGATCAAGGTTTCTCTGAATGTCAATTTGAAGAAGGGGATCAGGTGTTTCTTCGCCTACAACCTTATAAGAAAAATTCCCTCAAGGTCAAGAATTGTCAGAAGCTAGCACCCAAATTTTATGGTCCTTATACATTTCTCAAGCGTGTGGGACAAGTGGCCTATCAGTTAGCTTTGCCCAGTCATTCGAAGCTACATCCTATTTTTCATGTTTCTTGCTTAAACAAGGTGATCAGAACTAAGTGCCAAATTCAAACCAACCTTCCCGAGTTAGCCGAAGAAAGATCCATTTGGCTACAACCACAATAATTTTTGGACCAGTGTGAGCGTCGCCTGCATCAGAGAACCATCATGGAAGTGTTAATTCAGTGGAAAGATACAACTCTAGCAGATACCACTTGGGAACCAACTACCATTCTGCAACAATTTCCACATCTCAAGCCTTGAGGACAAGGCTGTTTTAAAAGGCGAGGACATGTTAGGGTCCTAACCTGCACATAGGTAGAAAAATATATTCGGATGTAATAAAGGTCAATATTAATAAGGCCTTGCAACAAAATAAAATAAGTCGAATGTAAGAAGACCTAATAGAAGCTTCCTCTTCTAGAAGGATCTTCCTCTAGATGCTTCTTTTGATAAACATATTTAGTATAAATAGGAGTCGAGGGTATGAGAACCCTAGCTTGGAGATTATTGTGATAGAGCTCTGCTCAACTGGAGTTTTCCCCCTAGAAGAGGCCCGTGAACATTGATCTCAGAATCAAAGTGATATTTCTGTTGTTATTTTTATATCATTTCAGTGTTAGTGTGGTGATTATTTTGGTTATATTGTTGTTATTCTTCCATTTCTAGCATTTTATTTATGTTATGCATACTTTTTATATCTGGTATATTACATTCGAAATAAGGAGAAACTCGAACCATTGGAATGTTGGCAACAAAAAAAAGTAATGAAGATATCCAAACTCAAATCAAACTCAAATGAAAACCAAAAAAAAACATTCTAGAAAGTGATATTAACAAAATTTATATGGAGGGACCTATATTAATTTCTAAAATATTATGGGGGGTGTTGTGGCCACAATAGAGTCTTAGTCGATAAAAATAAAAATGAATGTGGTCAATTGAGCCAGATTATCTCAATAATTGAGTCATGATGTATATGTAAAATTTGAATCAAAAGTGGAAGAGATAGGGTTAAACATGAGTCTATAAGGCAGGCGATCTTGTCCATCACGTAATTTAAGTTGGTATTTCATCGACAAGATCAGTTCCTCACCGACTTCAGCAGATATTTGGTCGACAACATTTTATTAAGATGTAAAATTCTGGTAGCAGTAAAAGTGTATTTATTTTTCCATTTAGTCAAAGTCATAGTAAGTCCTCCTTCATGTAATATCAAATGAAAACTCCACATATTCTCAAAGACCAAAAAAGAATAAAGAATAACTTTCAAATTTCATGAGAAGCAGAGCATAGAAGTAAAATAATGAGCATTGATGATGATTGTTTCAGTAGCGGTTAAAAGCATTCACGAAAGAGGTCACTTCTCTAGATAGACACACACAAATAAGATCTTAAACAATGATATAATGACACAAGAACAGTTAAATTGATGGATCTCCTTGGTAGAAGAGTTGCATAAAATTTCCTCGGGTCGTGACAAAGAAATAATAGGAATGGTAGGATTGGATGATTCCACAAACGCTCATCAATTCCATAAAAATAACCCTTAGGTGTGGTAGATTGTTGGAGAATCTCTAGAGAATGCCCAGATGACTCCTAGAAGGAATAACTTGCAAGTGAGTATGGAAGGTGGTGGTTCCATGCAAGTGATTGATAGAGTGGATCATATGGATATCGATGAGTCTATACAAGTGATATGGATTCATCGAATCCATTGGAAACTAGTCACAGTAAACCTTATATATGTGTATCTTCTTATACAAATGACGGATGTTGTGGTTGATTTACCTATGCAGAATGGTATGCATAGTTGATGCATAGTAAGGATACTTCTACAAGAGTAGAGATCCAGGACATTGTTGCACACTTGATCTGGACAAGCAAGGAATTAAGTGTGGGGGAGCTATTGAGGGGGCCTCTTTGGCCCTTGTAAATGTCATCATACATCATCCGAAGCATAAGAATGTATAAGAATATATGTATAAAGATAACATAACAAAGAATTAGTTGGAGTAGGTGCAACTACTCCAACCATCTCTCTATTGTACAAATACCCATGAAGAAGGAATAAATACTTGGATGGATATCATTCCCTAAATTATATATTCTATGTTGGGTTGTGTGTGTTCTTGATGCACTTCATGATGTATTCTCTCCTTGAATGCTTGATATTATTCTGTAGGCTAGAACAATGACTAAATTAACTTCGGTTTTCCCATAGTCTCCCATGTCTTCTTTGAAAGGACATTCACATCAGATCCCAGGTATAAAATGTTATTATCCATGTCATAATCTCCTATTTTTGCATTCAGTTGGAATTCCCTATTTCTCCTTCTCTTACTATGTACCTAGTTAATTTCTCATTGTACTACAGGGGATTCTTTATATTGCATGCATTGATCAATCATCCCACATAGTATGTTTATTGTAGTCTCATCCTTCATAAATTATAAACAACTCTTCAAGAAACTTCTTAGCATACTTACCTTCTCAAATTTCCTTTTTGAATGGTGATAGACTAGAAACATGTCATACAATGATGTCTTGTCATACAAAAGTGGCGTACTCGAAGTCAATGTTATCCATTCTATCTCCAATAGTTATTTCCTTGTTTTCTTGTATGTATCTCTTTATTTTATAGGATAAAACAATGGAGGAGGCTCTGTTGCTTTCCTTACCCACTACTAAGTCCAATTTCCTTGCTTTGTCACATCATCTCTTGTTCTCTCTCCTCCGCACTTAATTGTTGCTATCTTACATCATTCATCGTGCTCCTTTGCAACTATCAGCTAGACATTTGAGTTCCTCTTTTCTTGCGACTTCACAATCACCTATGGAAAATATTTTGTTGCATAGTGTAGTTGTTTACAATAAGTGCATGCCATGGAAGGATTCAGACAATATCGTTCCAAATTCCTAGGTTGATTATAGTTATAACATATAATTAGGCCTCTTCCTCTACCAAACCCTCTTCTTCCGTGATCTATGAATCCTCCTCTTCCTCCTTGATTGTAACCTCTCGGAGTATTATATTATGGTACCCCTCCTTCTAGTCCTTCTTCTCCTTGAACTTTGTATGCATCCACAGTGCACTTTGTCATTAGATCTAGTGTGTGACACTCCTTTTCGTCATGTCCAACAGACTTACAAAAATTACAAAACATGTTTCTAATAGTGCCCTGGTACTTATGCATCAACGAACAAGAAATAGTATTATGACCCATCATTTTAAATATCGCGTACCATACTCCTAAAGGATTCATATCTCTTATAGTTGAATACTCCTTAAATGTTGGACACTCATTCTTATGATGACCTTTTTTCTGCAAGAAGTACACCATACTTCTTCATTATTTTCCTTTCCTTTAGCTAGTTCCTACAATTGAATGGTAAATGCTTCTAACTATGAATGAACCTGAGCCATCCTTATGCCATTTTCTCCTACAGAGGATGCCTCCAACCTCATATAAATCTCTAGGTATTTTGACTCTAACATAATCTTATGTTGTGTCAAAAGGCAGCATATATGAGGCAACAATACTGCAATGAAAAATTCCTTATACTACTCTTCTGGGATATGGAAATCCAACCGATCCTTTAAGATATTGAATCTCTGATCAAAATACCATATTGATTCATTTGACAACTTCTTGATCTATTTTAGGTCTATAATGCACTGCGACTCAGAATTTGTCTTTTGGAACTCTTTCAACAAGGCTTGCTCGATGTCTTCTAATGTTCTGGTTTGTCTCATAGGTACAGTAGAATGATACTTCATATACCATAGTAATGAGCATTCTCTGAATGTTGATTCCAACTGCACAGTCTTTGCATCATCATCCTGTATGTTCTTCACTTTCCATATCACTTCACAAACAAACAAATGTTGTTTTGGCTCTTCTGAGTCTACTCCATGAAAAACATGTATTCTCAATGTGGGATCTACTCTTTCCATTGTGTACTACTTGGTATTCTTCCCTGGTGACACTAAGTGATTCTAAATTGGTATACTACTTCCACTAATCTAACTACCTTTACTATTATCCTTACTTCCCTCACTAAATACAAGAGAAAAAATTCCAGATCTTACCTCAGTTCTTGGTGATGCACACGAAGTTCTAGGTTTGACATAGATTTTGGCCCGAGTGGGATGTAATGGATATTATTCTACTGGAATGAGTTGATGTTATTTTTCTTATGTGCACAGAATCCATTTGATTGGGAGTATTACACAAGTGTCTCTTTCCTCAATTTCATTATGTTTCCATTCTCTCTCAGCCACAATTATCTTCCTAATATGCCTAAATATTTTACCACTATGAAATACCCCAATCTCTTTGGTCATCACACATTCTTCTTATATCAACATCCTTATCCCATACATTCCTCATTCTTTCTCTTCATCCCTTTTTTCCATACACCCAGACCATCCTCTAGCCATGTTAGACAACTGAGAGGGGGGGGGGGTGAATCAAATGTTACCGTGCTTAAACAATTATGGTTCTTTTAAGATCTTTGTAGAGACACTGAATGATGATCACAATAATGCAGGGAAATAAACAATGGAACTTTCAACATCATTCACATATATGAGAAACACAAAGACAAATATTTCCCAAGGAAACCCATGCAGGGTAAAAACCTCATTTTCTTTATATGATAAGTAATGGTTACATTCTTTACAGTATCATACATATGAGCACCAACTCATAATGAGGCTACAACCTCAGTTTTTCAAGATGCAACTTGCTGAGAGCACCAACTCTCTGTTTTCTCTAGAACCCACTAGAGGGAAGCACCAACTCCTTGGTTTCTCTAGCACCAACTAGAAGGAAGCACCAACTCCCTGGTTTCTCTAGCACCAACTAGAAGGAAGCACCAACTCCCTATGTTCAAGCACTCACTTGAACCTTTGAGGACACAAGTCCTCCCTAGCTCCTCCCAACCACCCTGAAATATAAATATTTTCTACTGAAACTTATTACAGTGATATGATGTTCAACAATGGCTTACCAGACTCATCACTGTTATGCTGCATTTCATTTCTCTGTCTGCCTCATTGCCTTTCTGCACACATCACTTGCGTTGTTTGTTCTTCCACTTTTTATGCTCTGTGCACCATGTCCATTCACTGCATAGTTCCTCTTGTGTTCTCTTTAGTTGTTGCACTCTCCTCCTTCTTCACACATGAATCACCTTCACCAACAACAATCACAGCAACCACAAAAAAAAAAACCGCCTTTCTCTTCTATGTACTGTGTATTTATAGCTTCTGTTCACCTTGTGCATGAAATGTTCGCAATGCCTCTGCATGATGACTCTGCACCGTTATCCTCCACCTCTCGAGTGTTCTGTCTGATCATCATCATGACTCTTCAGCTTCTCTGGCAGTTGAGATTCTTCGTCTTCTTTGTGACAGTTGAGCTCACCTTCTTTGTTTTAGTTACAGGCTTCCACGCTCATCCATCTGTCAATCCCTTCTAATAATAGTCTTCCTTCACTTGGACGAAGCTTGGAGACTCTTCATCTCCTCTAGCGATCACACAGGGGTCTCTTTGAATTCTCTAGCAGACGCCATCGATCTTCCCTTCTGTAGGCTTCTCCTAAGCTCCTCCTAGACGTAGAAACCAACGGTCCAGATCTTCTTCTTCAGCCGATTTGACGGCGGCTGTGCTCCCTCCTGAGCTTTGCACACTTTCCTCCCAACCTTGGGAGAATTACAAGTTCTCAAAGGCCTCGATCTTTGTCTTCCTTCTCCTCTGCAAACTCCTGTATCTTGAGCTTTGTTGCGCGCGTTCTCCTCGATGTTGTTCCTCCTGAGCTTTCACTTCCAAATCCCTAAGGGATTCTTGGACTTTTTCACCTCTGTAGAGTCTTCACATGCACACTCTGATCCTACCATCTTCATTGTTGTACTTGCCATCAATGACAAGCATACGCTTCCTGTTAGACATTTGCCAACAGTTTCTCCCTTTGGCATTGATGGAAACTAAGGCACTCGAATTCTTTTCTCCCCCTTTGACATCAATGTCAAAGAAGAGACATGCTCCCCCTGAGCTATTGCAGGAATTTTAGGAGGCATTAAACATTCAAACAATGAAAAACTCCCCCTAACAAGATGGAATTTTTAGGTGTGAAACGAAATGACACCCAACTTTTGTCTGAGATATTCAGACAGTGTCTTGGCTAGGGGCTTAGTAAAGATGTCTGCAATTTGTTCTGTAGTGGGAATGTAATGGACCTGAATAATCTGATTGGTGACCTGCTCTCTCAGAAAATGATATTTTATGGGAATATGTTTTGTCTTGGAGTGGAGGATAGGATTTTTAGAAACACTGATGGCACTTGTGTTATCACAATGAATTGGGATCGGTGCAGTATATTTTACCTCTAAGTCCGCAAGTGTCTGAATCATCCATAATACCTGTGTGCAATAGGTAGCAGTAGCAATGTACTCTGCCTCTGTGGTTGATAAAGAAATGCAACATTTCTTTTTACTGAGCCAGGCTACTAAGGAGTTACCCAAGAAGAATGCTCCTCCACTGGTGCTTTTTCTCTCATCAACACAATTTGCCCAATATGCATATGAATAAGCAGTCAACTGAAGACTTTGATTTCTGGGATACCACAGACCATAAGTCATTGTTTCTTTTAAGTACCTGAATATCCTTTTGACAGCTTGCAAATGACTATGTTTAGGTGCAGCCTGATATCTTCCTACCATTCCTA
>ML835694.1:30009-50521 GCA_009831015.1 Picea engelmannii | reverse complement strand
CTTCTACCTAATGTATAGTCTACTTGATTTCTCCCTATGCAATTATTTTGATTTAGATTGTTGACAAGTATGTTGAAAGGTTATTGATTTTGATGAGACTTAAAATAGTATTAATAAGGGTAAGTTATTGAAAATATTATAAAAATTTGACTTGTTAAACACATGTGCCTTTAAAATGTAAAGTTGCTTCTCAAATACATGTGCCTTTGAGATGTAAAGTGCACCTGATTTTTATTTATTAAATTATTTTATTTTATTTTATTTATAAATATATTAATAAGAATAATAATAAAAATGAATTGTTAATAAAACCATAGTATTTGATTCCTCAACCACTTTAAAGGTAAGTATAGAGTGATACAAAGTCATCATTATTTGCTTAGGGTTTCAATCAACATTCTTTTGAAGGTCTATGTAGATCAATGCAAAGAGATGATCATTTGCATATGATGTCAACCAACATGTAAATTGGTGTATGTAGATTAATGAAAAAACATGATCATTTTCATATAGTATCAACCAACATGTAGATTGGTGTCCTTAAGTGTCCAAAAAATGACAATAGGAACTTCCAAAAGGATTTCATCATAATGATCACATATAGAGCGTTAATTATAATCATAATGATATAAATTAGTAATCCCAATATGTTGTTTTTTATTTTATTTATATGAGCATTTTCCTTAAGTGGATGTAATTGCTAGTGTCTAGCTACTTAAACCTCAATGAGTTAGTTTATAGTTTAGACTACCAACATTTATTTTATGTAAAAATATTTCATTATTCAAATGTTCAAATAATTTATATAATTTTCTTATTAAATGTTCAAAAACTCACTATCTCTCATTAAGAAGTGAAATCTAATTATTAACTCATAAAACTTGATTAACAACCACCCAAAAATATACCTTTCAAAATTTTTATGAAAAGGCACCCAACCAAATACTAATCTCAATTTTGTTTTTAAGAAATTTTATAGTTGATTAAGAAGGGATAGTTTTTCCTCTTTACATAAGTAAATTCTTATGTAAAAAAAAGTTTTTTAATTCTTTCTTAACTTTTAATAATGATTTACAAATTTTAAAATTTTTAATGTAATTATTTTATCCTCTTGAATGTAGTGATATCAATTTATAATTTAATATCAAATATGTAATTTTAATATAATAAATAGTAAAAAAAAAGTTAAAAAAACAATAATTATAAAGTAAAATATATTATAATAAAATAAATTACCATAAATTTATTTAATTTGAATATATTAAAAACCAATTATTGGATAAGTAGTATTTAGTTTAATGTATGAGAATAAAACTATAACTAGCTTGTGGTATTAGTATAAGATATAAAACTACATCTAATTAGCTAAGAGTTTGTCTTCCTCAAACTTAAGGAAACATATTAATAACCCAAGACCTATATGTATGTGGCATTAGTAAAATATGAATTTTCTTGAATAATAGTTATGAGTGGGTCCAACTTAACACATAACAACCAATGATGACTTCCCTCACAGCTAGCTTACCATTAAATTCCACCAAAAATAATATATTAAGCCACATAAAAAACAAAATGTCTAAGAATGTTTAAGAGGCTTATGGTGTAGTCTAAAAGTTTTATGTTTGGAGAAATCACAATTTTATGTTACCTAAATAGTGTTTTTGAATACATAAATAAATTCAATGCCTCAAAAATCTCCAAAGAAAAAATTGCAACGTTAAATCCACTATAAACAGCGGCTGATGCGGATTTTAAATTTGTGTCAATGTTGAGCATTAACTAGTAAGTATTAGCTGACCATGTATCCAATGCGAGCATCGTTGATTTGTTTTCTTCCCTACCGATGGAAAAGCCATTGGGATACATGGGTTATCCATGTAGATTTTAAATGACAAAAATCAGCAAGCTAATATTCTGTCAAACACCTAGCAACCTAGAGATAATTGTGTTCATAAATTTCAGAAATACATAAAACCCACATTCAGAAATTTCCATAAGTAGAAATACATATTACTAAGAAAAATATGCAATGGAAATACACACTGGACAACAACCAATAACTCACAGAAATTTAGGCAAATGTCAGGGACAACCCCAATGTGGGGAATCCCAACGAGAGAGAGAGAGAGAGAGATCTTATTATTATGCTTTAGGAAAGTACATATCAATAGAAAAACAACATTTCCAGCCAAGGAAGATACCTCACAGCACCAAATCTGTCCCACAGAAATCTACCTCGTTTTTCGAGCCAAAACCGTACCGATGTCCAGCCTCTTCCATACCTCATTTTTCATGCCCATAGTACATTGTATGGACTGTTTCATATGGCCCAAAAATAACCACTGAAAATCTGAAAATTGCCTCGAAAACCATGCCCAAAATTGCCTCGATTTCTATGTCAAATCTGTACAGATGTACAGACTGTACGGAATCATATGGACTATACGGACTGTATGGATCTGTACAGTACAACCTCCCACAACAAAAAAATATTTCAGCCAAAAATTCATAGAAAATTTTTCTCGAGAATCGTGCCCACTTACCTCGAAAAATGTGCCCTCTTTGTTGCTCACTTTCCTCTCTCAAGCATACTCAAAAAATCTCTCTAACTCTCCTCCCGATGTCCTCTCTTGACATTCGACATGTCTTTCACAGTACCTAATGCATTCTTTTATAATCTGAAAATGACATTTCCCCCCCAAAAGTGTCTTTTCACCTTCCCCAACACTAAATTCAAATGCTATGATTAGATCATTCCTTTTCCAAGATCAAGGGTCATGATTCATTCCCTCCAAAATGTCTCATTTAAAATTAATGTGAATTTCACTTTATTACATAAGTGCTTTATGAAAATAAAGTCACTTTAAAAATAGAGGTTAGACTTTATTAAAAAGTCACTTTAATAAAAGAACCACTTAAACAATTTTATAAAAACTATTACAAAGTTAAGTGCTTGGTAGTGTATATATTAAGGTAACATTTGCATACAAGACAAAACATGCAGAGTACCTCACGAAATAAAATGTTAACACTCCCTCTTAGCGAGGGGATGTACTCGCTTCCATCTCCATCATCTGGTCCCATCACACTGTGCTCTGTAGGAGCTTCCTCTAAACGTGGAGCCATCTGCAACACCTGCACAAACCTCAAACTAAAAGATATTCTCTTGGCAACCTCCCAAAACCCTAACCTCACTTCATCTTGATCATTAGTTCGATCAACCTGGTTGAGCCTTCTCCCAGTGCTCAGAAGAGACTCACTCTCTTCTCTCGGAATGCAAGACTGATACCTTGGTGCCACCGTAATCTCAAAAGCCTCCTCACACTCCTCATCCGACACTGAATCATACATCAAAGGTTGTCCTCTCAACATATACAACCTATTCACTCAGTTACCGATTAGCTGCAGCTCTACCGGGTCCACTCCCTCTCTGTAGATAAAGACATGTTCCCTCTTGAACAATACGCAATATCCTACATCCTGCAAGGCTGATACTGAGAGAAAGTTAAAACTCAACCCTGGAACAAAGAGAACTCCATCAATCTCCTAGAGTCCCCCAAACTCGAGTTGGAATCTGACATTACCAACTCCACGTACATCTCTCCCCATACAACCTTCATTTACCACATGTCGGCCATGACCAATCTCTGTGAATTCTGGGAATACTTGCCAGATTCCCATCATGTGGTTGGGGGATCAGCTATCCAAAATCCATCTGACATCACCTCTGAATCCTCCACTGCCAACACTGGAAACTAGGGTAACCAAAGAAAATTCCCTATCGAACTTTGAAGCAAAGTCCTTTATGGTTGTTGTAGTAGCTGTCTCAGGCCCCTCTGACTCCTTATTCTTCCTCTCAGGACAATGAGAGGCAAGATGCCCCAACTGGTTACAACAATAGCATCTGAATTTACTCAATTCCCTTCTAGAACTTCCTTTCTTCTTGATCTTTGCCACAAGAGCAACATTCTCATCAACTCTATATGTCTTTTGATCACTGGTCTGAGATCTTTCTCGGATCTCCTCTTGAGTGAAATCATCCCACAGTCTTCTCTAATCTGGTAGATGCTCATGACCCACCACACACTTCACGAAGACTTCCCAATATTTGGTGAAGCCATTTAAAGCTATCCTCACCAACTCAGAATCCGAAATGACCTCTCCAACAACTGTCAGCTCATCTTTAACTTTAGCCACCCGAGTAAGATAAGAAGAGACACTCTCCTCCTTACCCATCTTGGTATCATGCAACTTGTCCTTCAAGGCCATCTTCTGCTTCTCGTTCTTTTCCTTGAACAAGTTTTTAAGTGCATCCCACATCTCCTTGGTAGTCTTTTTCTCAGCCAAGTGTGGGATAAGGTGATCCTTCACCCTATCCAGGATAATCCTCTAAGCTTTGGCTTCCTTGACTTCATGCAAGTCCAAAACAATAGGATTTGTTGCAAGAGTTGCTACAATAGAGTTGACATAGCTATAGATCTTGTTCTCCTTGAGAACAGCTGACAACTAGACCTTCCACTGTAAGTAGTTGGAAATTCCATCCAACCGATCCTCATATCTAATGTTTGCAGCCATATTCCCTGTCACAACTCAAGGAAAATAATCACACCCTTTTACCCTAATATCACACTGCCCACTGTCAGAGACAAAGTTGTAATACCATGTAGATTTTTAATGACAAAAATCAGCAAGCTAATAATCTGTCAAACACTTAGCAACCTAGAGATAATTGTCTTCATAAATTTCAAATATGCATAAAATGCACATTCAGAAATTTCCATAAGAAGAAATAGACATTGCTAAGCAAAGTATGCAGTGGAAATACACAATGGACAATAACCCATAACTCATAGAAATTTAGGCAAATGCCAGGAAAAACCCCAATGTGGAAAAACCTAAAGAGACAGAAGGAGATCTTATTATTATGCTTCAGGAAAGTACATATCAGCAGCAAAACAACATTTCCAACCAAGGAAAATACCTCACAACACCAAATCTATCCCACAAAAGTATGCCTCATTTTCCATGCCAAAACCATACCGTTGTCCAACCTCTTTCGTACCTCATTTTTCTTGCCCACGGTCCTCTATAAGGATTGTTCTGTATGGCCCAAAAAAAAACACTAGAAATCTTAAAATCGCCTCGAAAATCATGCCAAAAATTTCCTCGATTTTCATGCCAAATCTGTACGGCTATACGGATCTGTACAGTATGGCCTCCTACAACAGAGACTTTGCGTACGTGGGATCATGTGGGTTATCTACAGAGTTTGCCAATTCAATGCTCTAAGCCCACCCTTTGTGGTGATTGTCTCCTTCCTTTTTCAGTCTGAAGAAAACTTCAAAGAAAAGCAAAGCGTGTTCGTTGCTTAAGTGCGTGGAATCACTAAAAATGTCAGCAAAAATACATCTCCAAGATTTCGAAGGAGGATTTTCTATGTCAACACATGTCTTTTCCATTGAAGAAACCCTGCAATAAGTTTTGATCTATATTTGCAGACACAACAAATGAAGTTTTGATTTGGCTTGGAGAACACAAGAAATGTAATTGTAATGTTTGATACTTACTATATACATATTCATCTTATCTCCATCACTAGTGTTGTATGGCAATCTAGTTTAATGATTGCAGGGACTAAGCTGCCATACAAAACTTGCTTAATATCATGATATTGCAATATATAGACAAGTGAAAACACAGAAGGCTCTTTCTCTTCTCAGCATAAACTTTTACGACAATATATACAATTTTATGTTTTAGCATTGAAATATGAAAAATAAATAAAACAAAATAAAAGAACAATAAATAAATAATTTATTTTTATTTTATTTTTTTATAAAAATGTTTATATTAAAATGTAAGTTTTAGCATTAAAATATGAAAATATAAATATAATTATTATTTTTTTATTATTAAAATATTGTTTATATATTAAAATGTATGTTTTAACATTGAAATATAAAAAATAAAATATAATAAAAATTAAAGAATAATAATTAGTTTAAATAAATAATAAATATGGATGAGTTCATGTTATGTTATCTTTGAGAACTTTTTCATATAAATAAAAAAAAAAATAACTATAATATATAATTTATATTTTAGTGAACTAAAATTATAATATACAATTCACTCTTGTGAAAACATTATTAGTGAATTATGTATAATGACTTGAACATATATATATTTCCATCCACATTTAATACTCTAATATAATATAATTAGAATAAGAATCAAGTATTAGATTATCTTTAACAATTTATATTATTAAAACAACACCAACAACATCGTCGCCCGCAGCAACAGCAGTTTAGGCCTGTTCAGAAGAACAGACCTGGATTCCAGGCCAGTGGGCCGTCATCTTCTACTTCGGGCACCAGGACTACTAGGCCGAAGAAGGGGTGTTGGACGTGTGGGGAGCCACACTACCAGCAAGACTGTCCTGTGGAGAGGACCAGGGTGTCCGGATCAGCCAGACCCACTACAGTGGGAGATATGGGCAAGGCCCATCGGATTCATGCAGCGGTGAATAACCGCCAGGCAGAGCACCAGTCGACTGTGCTCGAGACGACAGGTACTATCGCTGACCAGACCCTTAGTGCTTTGATAGACCCAGGTGCTACTAAGAGTTTCATTTCTAGTGCAGCGCTAAAAAGGATTAAGGTAAAGGCAGTCGAACAGGACAAGTTTAGCTTCATAGAGATGGCTTCAAGAGCCAAACAAAAGGTTGGAGGAAAGGTTACGGGATGTACCCTTAACCTGGGAGAGTTTTTCACGAGGGTCAACTTGTACGTCACAATCTTAGGATCTTATGACGTCGTGATTGGTATGGATTGGTTGGAATCGCATGAGGCGATACTCAACTATAAGATGAAACGGTTGAGCTTGGTTGATGATGAAGGACAGAGACGTGTAATTGTAGGAAAGAACCAGGGAGTATCCCTGAGGTTCGTCTCTTCCTTACAGTTACGGAAGAGTATGCGTAAGGGGTGCAAGCTTTATGCGATCCTTGCGCTAAACGATAAGGGAGTAGCGGAAGGTCTAGAACACCTTCCGTTGGTGAAGGAGTTTGCAGACGTATTTCCAGAGGAGTTACTTGGGATGCTGGCGGAGAGAGAATTGGAGTTTACTATAGACTTGAATCTGGGGACCGAACCGATAGCAAGAACGCCTTATCGGATGTCGACCCTCGAGTTGCAAGAGTTGAAAATGCAACTGAAGGAGTTGCTGGACCTAGGACTAATACGCCCTAGTGTGTCACCATGGGGCTGCACCAGTTATTTTCATACGAAATAAGGATGGATAATGGAGGCTTTTCATTGATTACCGTCAACTGAACAAGGCTACGATCAAGAATCAGTATCCCTTACCTAGAATTGATGATTTGTTCGATCAAATGAAGGGTGTGACGGTGTTCTCCAAGATCGATTTGCGATCAGGGTATCACCATTTACGGATCAAGGAGGATGACGTCCCTAAGACCGCCTTTAAGCCGAGATTTGGACATTACTAGTTTACTATTTTACCGTTTGGATTGACAAACGCCCCAGGGGTATTCATGAGTTTGATGAACGGGGTGTTCCGCGAGTACTTGGACAAGTTCGTCAAAGTATTCATTGACGATATCTTGATATACTCTTGGATGACGGAGGAGCATGACGAGAACTTGCGCTTGGTACTACAGTGACTACGAGAGCACAAATTGTTTGGGAAGTTGTCCAAATGCTCTTTTTATCAATCGAGGATTCACTACTTAGGGAATGTCATCTCCGACGAAGGTATCGTCGTGGATCTAGCCAAGGTTGAGGCTATTATGGAATGTCCTGCACCAACAAATGTCACAGAAGTGCATAGTTTTATGGGTTTAGCAGGATACTATCGACGGTTTGTCGAGGTATTTTCGAAGATAGCAAATCCGATCACGGAATTTCAAAAGAAAAACAACAAGTTTGTCTGGACGGAGAAATGCGCAGAATCATTTCAGAGGCTTAAAGAGTTGTTGACAACAGCGCCGATACTAAAGGTCCCCGACATGGATGCAGACTTCTTGGCATGCACTGATGCATCCAAGGACGGTTTAGGCGGAGTCTTGATGCAAGACGAACGAGTGATTGCTTACATCTCGAGGAAACTGAGAAGGCATGAGGAGAACTGCGCGACGCATGATTTGGAGCTATTAGCCATCGTATATGCCTTGAAGGTTTGGAGACACTACCTTGTTGGACGAAAATTTGAATTAAGGACTGATCATTGTGGACTACAACACATTTTTATACAAAGCGACCTGAACGCGTAACAACGACGTTGGTCGAAATTGCTTAGCGAGTACGACTTCGAGATTACTTACATAAAGGGAATAGTGAACCGAGTGGCGGATGCCTTAAGTCGGAGGCCATGCATCTTTTCGGTGTTGCCTCTTCAAACGAATCTACGTGAGAATATTGTCACTTTATAGCATAATGATGACTGGTACAAAGAAGTCAAGGATTTTATCGGACAAAACACAATGACGGTACCATGATATGAGGGATTTTCTTTTGATAGCGACGGGTTATTGAGGTTTAGAGGTCAGATTTACGTACTGCCCAACGACGAGTTGAGGATGTTGATCTTGAATAAGGCTCATAGAGCCGTTTACATGGCTCACCCAGGAGTCACGAAGATGAGGGCAGACCTTAAAACCTTATTCTTTTGGAAAGGAATGAAGGATGGCATAGTCAACTTTGTGGCTAGATGTCTAGAGTGTTAGCAAGTAAAGGTTGAGCATAGACACCCGACAGGTTTTCTTCAACCACAGGCCATTCCGGAATCAAAATGGGAAGTTATTTCGATGGATATTATTGTTGGATTGCCACTGACGGCAAGGAGACATGACTTGATTTTTGTAGTAGTAGACACTCTGACGAAGAGTGCTCACTTTATTCCTGTGCATACGACGTATCAGGCACCTGACATAGCGAGAATTTCAATCAGTGAGATTGTGAGGCTACATGGCGTGCCTAAGAATATTATATCTGATCGAGGATTGGTGTTTACAGGACGATTATGGATGAGTTTCCAAGAGGCCTTGGGAACCCAACTTAATTTTAGTACTGCGTATCACCCAGAGACTGACGGACAAACAGAACGAATGAACCAAACCCTGGAATACATGTTGCGCATGTACGTGATAGACCAACAAAAGCGTTGGGAGGAGTTCTTGCCTCTAGTAGAGTTCAATTACAACAACAGTTACCAGAGCACCATTAAGATGGCGCCTTTCGAGTTTCTTTATGGGCGACCGTGTCGGACGCCCTTGAGTTGGGATCGGCTTGAGGATAGGGTCCTGGTGGGACCAGAAGCGATCCAAGAAATGGAAGAACAAATGCAAACCACAAGACAAAGGATAAAAGAAGCGCAAGATTGACAGAAGAGTTATGCCGATACGCACCAAGTCAATCATAGTTACGAGGTCGGCGATTGAGTCTTCTTGCGGGTTAAACCGCATAAGAGTTCGATCAAGTTTGGAAAGGGAGATAAAATCTCTCCTAGATTCATGGGACCTTTCGATATTGTGGAGAGAAAGGAGCCCGTGGCCTATCGACTAGCCTTGCCTGATTCTTTGAGCCGTATGCACAATGTTTTTCATGTATATGTTCTGAGACATTATATTACTGATCCTACACACATGATTGACATGAGTTCCTTGCAGGTATCGGATGAGGGAGTGCTCACGACTGAGCCAGTCCACATCTTAGATCATCGCGTTCAACAGTTATGACGTCGAATGGTAGATCAGGTGAAGGTCCAGTGGGACAGTTATAGTCTACACTCAACGACCTGGGAGGACGCATATGATATGCGCCAACAGTTTCCATTTTTGTTTGATAGATAGGCTTATAATACCATGGTACTTATGATATTGTGGTACTTTTATTTCAGCATTTATACTGAGAAACTTCGGGATGGAGTTTAGACTAAGAGGGGGTGTATGTAACATCCCGTTCTGGCGCACTGAGAAAACTTATTCTTTGAGGACACTTGCTCGCAAGTGATCTGGACTTTTATGATGTTAAACCATTTATCCTTGATTATGATGCGTTTTGATAGATGACATGATGTGTTTACTAACTTGATGTAGACAGGTGCTATTGACTCAATTTCATTGAGAGTGCAGGGTTTCGGACCTTGAGGATGCAGAGGCATCGGTGGAATCCCTTGGACTTCGGATTGAGTCAGGGAGTGTGCTATTTGGGTTGATTTATTTTCTATGATATTTCATTGATTTGATGATATGATGTTGACCTATTCTGACACGATTGTTGATGATGCAGGCTGATGATAGCTTGCCGACCAAACTCACATATGGAGTAAAGGGGCCAGACACGATTTCTAGAGAGGTTGAGGGAGAGGTGTGGACATCAGACCTGCCACAGCCTACTAGCACTCCCGCCATGGCTTGAACTGTAGGTTAACAATTACCTAGTTCGAGAGGATCCACGATTCCATGAGGGCAGACTGCGACAATCGTTCACGATGATTCTAAGGGGAACGCAATAAGGCGGGGGCCTTATTCCTTAGAGCCCTTAGTCTCCCACAAGCTCACCTAGAAAAGTATTGACTCCAGGGGTTATAGATGTCTACCAATCAGTCAGTTAGCGAGTGGCACCCTTGGAGCACGTGGTGCATCCTGAAGGGCACGTCGCACAAAAGAAACACAAGAAGCGAGTGGCACCCTTGGAGCACGTGGTGCATCCTGAAGGGCACGTCGTGCGAAGGAAATGAACGAGGCGAGTGGCACCCTTGGATCATGTGGTGCATCTTGAAGGGCACGTCGCATTGATGTGGATGAAGGAAACAAACCTAAATAGCCCTAAGACAATAACACCTTAAGAAATCCTTAAACAACTCCCCTAACCCAGTGTCGCCCAGTTCAGAATCTAAGTACTGAGTCTAAACTGTTAGGGTAAAATTTTAGTCTAACCTTAAGAACAGAACATGGAATAAAAATAACAATTTAAACCAGAACCCACCTATGTAATAGTTAGGTCTTCATAAAATTCTTGGGGTGAATAAAGAGAGTAAGGATTTAATTAACTAAGGGATTTAAAAATTTGCAAAGAGGAAATTAATTCCTAACTTGTGAAAGAACAAAAGATATTAAATAAATAATAATTGAAAAGATTAATTAGCGCATTTACCTTTTTGGTTTTGAAAAAAAAGGAAGGGATTAATAAAAAAAATAGGGAAACTAAGTAATAAGGAAACATAAACAATTAATAAGTAATAAAATTATTTAACGTGCGGGAGTTTAAAAAGTTATGAATTTAAAAAAAATAAAAAATGAAAGGATTAATTAGCGCAATTACCTTTTTGGTTTTTTTTTTTTCTTAAAAAAAAATAAAAAGAAAGGGAATAATAAAAATAAGGAAATGAGACTTTTAATAAATTTAAATAAAATAATGTTGGAGAAAGGTGGGGGATGAATGAAATTTGTACAACAGAGAATTTTTTAGGGATTTTATTAAAAATTAAATTAAAATGTGATTAGGGCAAGAGGGGGGTTTCAAAACTCTATAAAAGAAAGGAGGATGAGGGGAAAAGGGGATGGGTTGTTAGGTATCGTTATGCTGCCGAATTTGGATTGGATTGATTGCTTGTGAGGAGTTGGGATTTTCTCAGCTGGGATTAGAGTGGTAGCTCAGCCTTGGAGGCAAGTTGGGAAGCTAGGTATACTATCTGGACTGTGTGTGGCCCCTTTGCAGCTCGGGGGAGCTAAGCGGGAAGCAGAGTACCCCTAGCTTTTGGCTGGGAGGTACCGGTGAGGTCTCGGCAGTCGTCGAGCGGGAGCGGCATGGAGCTCCAGGGATAGCATATTCGGGTTATTCACCTTCAGTCCCAGGTACGCAAGTGCATTATTTGTTAAAATAAAAGAATCATTAGTTAACATGTATATGAACCCTTATGATGTTAATGGATGTGTTAGATTTGGGATCATCCCTTTTCCTTGTCATTTAATGGATGAGATATCTTGACGGCCTTGGCATTCTCCTCAGTTTTCAGAAATTTATTTTGGTATCCAGAGATGTGAACAGTTGTGGGATGGACTTGTTTCCCTTTTTGAGTGTTGTTGTGAAAAAAAAATAAAAAATAAAAAATTTATGTGTATAAAAATTTTATTGTATGTTTTACCTCTACCGTTTTAAAATAGATATTGGGAAAGGAATATTACAAAAGCTTTTGTCCATTGAATCGGCCGCGCAATTTTCCTCAATGAATGTAAACCTCCTTCTCCAAATATTTTCATAACCGATGTGGTTGGGTTGATTCCTGAAGCCTTATGTCTATTTCTGTTTCTAGGGTTGGCTTCTCTTGCTGCATTTAGAGCGTACGCCCTGAACTCTCTCTTGTACATTCTATAAAATGTTGAATGATATCAATGCTTCACGACGACCTGACTATTTTTCCAGGTGACTGAATCTCCCTCCCTTCATTTTTACCAACTTTTTATGTTTTACCCAATTTTGAGTTTTTATGTCCGAAATTGTTTTTGATGGTGTTGGGCACAGGGTTTTGTGTCGGTTTTGTGGAACTTTTGGTCTCAACGCTTGTGTTAGGTTTTGGATAGAGACTCCTTGCATTGGGTTGTAAATATTGTCGATTGATGGAGGATTCTCCCCACTGGTCTTTCATTTAAACCCTATGTCGTTATCTATTTTGAATTCCTAGCGACTTGAGAAGGATACCCACATGCTACAACCACTTTTTCTTGTGGTTCTGCCGTATTTTTTTTTCTACACTCCTTGTGTTGTAACTCGCTGGAGGTTACCCCGTAGATTCGTCCCCTTGAACTCTGATTTTTCTTCTGCATTTTGTTGTTTCACTCAGCCTGTCAATTGCCCAAATTTTCTCTGTCTGGTGGTTTATCTCAGCGATGGATGGTTGAAATTCCTTGTGCATTTGGCCCTCTATCTCAGAGTTGACTGTGAGTAATTTTCTTTGCGTTTTAATATTTGAAATTCTCTGTGTGCTGGATTCGGGTTCTCTGCGTTTAGAATGAGGACACTCCCTCATTCACCACCCTGATCTCTGTGCTCGGTGGTTCTTTGATCTCTGCGTTTGCATAAATCATTTGGGGATGAATTTTCTAAGAACCCCTGCCATGCATTCGCGATTTTCTCCTTGAGTAACCACAGTCCTTTTCTTTTCCTTGTTTTTATTGTGATTCATCGATGGTAGTAAATTTGTGGATTCATGTTGATTTGGGTAAGTTTCCCTTCTGTGTGTGCCTTATTGCCCCGCGCGTTTTCAGGGGCGCCTCCCTTCTGGAAATGTTGCCATTACTTACCTGACCGTGACCTTCGCTGCGTGGCGAAGGTGCCAGCTCTCAGCCGCTGGAGATTCCAATCCTGGCCCTTCCTTTATTAAGCTGATCATTTCCTTCACCACTCCCGACGGGATTCTGACGCCTGTACCGACAGCACCTTAACTGTATCTGAATCATTGGTTGCGCTTCATTACAGCAACAGAATTATTTATGGTCTATTTATTTATGAATATGATTCATGATTTATTTTATAAAGGTTTTATGAATTAATTATTCCAACCAACTTGTATTTCCCTTATAAACTGGTTTTTGTTTTATTGACTCAGGTAGAGTTCGAGTATTATTGCAAGTTGCGTGTATTTAAAAATAAAAGTTGCTATATTGAGTATAATGTCGTTGCAGTCTTATTGATGATGATAAACCTATAGAATGTGTTAGTTGGCCTTCTTATACAGAATTAGCTCACATGAGAGGCTCCTCGTAGAATGAAGTCAAATCAACTCATATGCACCGTATGTAGCTCATATGCCCTATGCGCCATTTTGGTTTAACTTAGATCATAATTAAATAGATATCGGAGTAGTTCATATGCACTACACCATGCACTATGCTCTAAATAGTGAATTTATGAAAATTATGTTAATATTATTTAGGGCAATGATCAGTTAAATGTAATGCTTAAGATTAATGATTATGGCCCAGTTAATACTAATGCTATTATGGTGTATGGAAATGATTGATGTGATGCAATGCTAATATTAATGCTTATGGTCAAGTAGTTATTAATGTTATTTGTTCACAGTAATGATAATGTAATGAAGCGTTAAATGGTAACGCTAATGATTATGGCACTATTAATGTTAATGTCGTTATCGTTTTATGGAAGGTCAAGGTAATGGTTGTCGATATCGTATCAGATGTAATATGATGGTCATTTCATGTAGATATTGGAATATAAAGTGGATATGGTTGTTGTTTTTTATAGTATTGATGAAATTAATTATCATTGATCGCAGATAAAATATAATGCCCTGAACTAAGTTCGAAATGTGATCATGATTTAGAAATGGGTAATATGCAACTAATTGAATCGCCTTATTAATGGAGCCTGCATTTAATTGGATTTGCGATAATTAGGATTTGCAATTAATTGACTTGCGCCTCCGTCGAGGATGTGGTTATTCTTTGACTATTGTTGTACTTGGACGCATACATTTTATTGCTTGGTCTACTTGTGTTGGGTGGGATGTAGACACCTCCATGTTCCTCAGAACAGTCGCCAGCCCTGAGACCTTAAATGGTTAAAATCGATGGGAACCTGGGCTTGAGCATTTCTTATGTGTCTTGGAGGTCCTAACCATTGCACGGTAGGATGGATCGGTAGTCAGTCTGACTTAATCCTGAGTGATGGTCATTTAATGCTTGTAGTTGCTTGTGGTGCGCCTTCTGTCTTCTTTTTGTGATCATCATGGTTGTGTCTTGTTAGCCGTCGGGTGGCGACATAGAGTCCAATATGTATGTTCCTTTTACATGCGCGCACACACCTTAAAAAAAAAAAAAAAAAATTGCACCTGTTAAGGGGTTGTTGTCGTAAATGTGGAGGGTCGTTACATATGGTCTCAAAGCCAGTTTGACCGATGGCTTGGGGTTCGCTACGACTTTCATGGACATGATTAATTTTGATTATACTGTTGCTGATTGAGTTGATTGTGTGTGTGTAGGTAATCATGGTTAGAGGATGTCGCAGAGGCAGACGATAGGGTGCTAGAGGAGGAGGCGTGACACCTCCAGTAGCATCCACGCCTGAGGTGTCTAACCCCCAGGGAGGAGAGAAGGTTCTCGAACAAGATCATATAGTAGTTGGCGATGTTGTTGAGATGATGAGATCTTTTCAGTGCATGTCCGAGGCACTCATCAACATATTGGATAGAGATGAGGCCAGGACACCGGCACCCACTGAGGTTCCTCCACGCGCACTAGCCATTACAGGTAGCATTCACCGTGAACTCAAGAATGTTAAATTTACCGAGTTTTGTGGTGCCCCGGACAGTGCAGCCGCCGAGGCATGGTTGGAGAATATGGCGTTGTGCTTCGCACTTCACGATTATACCTCCAACATGAAGGTTCACATGGCGGTCTTTCAACTGAAGGGGAGAGCTCTTCTAGCTGAACATATCCATTGAAGACGTGTCATGGGAACTGTTCAAGGAATGGTTCTGAGAGAGGTACCTTTCATAGGAATTCATTGAGCGTCAACTCAATGAGTTCAACGCATTATGAAAGGGAGGTCGTACGGTGCCTGAGTATGAGGCACGTTTTATGAAGCTGCTCTGGTATGCTCTGCACCTTAACACTGAGAAGCTCAAGGTCAACAGGTTCATGTTTCGCCTTAACGGCAGCCTGCGTGCAAAGGTTAGGATTCTGATGCCTCAAACCTTGCATGACGCTATCCAAAAGGCCCTCATAGTGGAGGAGGAGCTTATTAGTGGGGCTCAGACCAAGAGTCCAACGAGACTAGTAGGGCAGGGTTCATCTAGTACACCGCAACATCCAACGCCAACGAGACATACATCGGGATATCTTGGATTCCAGAGAGGATCCACTTTCACTACACCCCAATGACCGCCACCTCAGCAGAGGACACCTTATCGGGGACCACAACACCAACAACAGCATCACCCGCAGCAGCAGCAGTTTAGGCATGTTCAGCAGAATAGACCTGGATTCCAAGCCGGTGGGCCATCATCTTCTACTTCGGGCACCAAGACTACTGGGCTGAAGAAGGGGTGTTGGACGTGTGGGGAGCCACACTACCAGCAAGACTGTCCTGTGGAGAGGACCAGGGCATCCAGATCAGCCAGACCCACTACAGTGGGAGATATGGGCAAGGCCCATCAGATTCATGCAGCGGTGAATAACCACCAGGTAGAGCACCAGTCGACTGTGCTCGAGACGACAGGTACTGTCGCTGACCAGACCCTTAGTGTTTTGATAGACCCAGGTGCTACTGAGAGTTTCATTTCTGGTGCAGCGCTAAAAAGGATTAAGGTAAAGGCAGTCGAACAGGACGAGTTTAGCTTCATAGAGATGGCTTCAAGAGGCAAACAAAAGGTTGGAGGAAAGGTTACAGGCTATACCCTTAACCTAGGAGAGTTTGTCATGAGGGTCAAATTGTACGTCACAATCTTAGGATCTTATGACATCGTGATTGGTATGGATTGGTTGGAATCACATGAGGCGATACTCAACTGTAAGACGAAATGGTTGAGCTTGGTCGATGATGAAGGACAGAGACGTGTGATTGTAGGACGGAACCAGGGAGTATCCCTGAGGTTCGTCTCTTCCTTACAGTTACGGAAGAGTATGCGCAAGGGGTGCAAGCTTTATGCGATCCTTGCGCTAAACGATAAGGGAGTAGCGGAAGGTCTAGAACACCTTTCAGTGGTGAAGGAGTTTGCAGACGTATTTCCAGACAATTTACCTGGGATGTCACCGGAGAGAGAATTGGAGTTTACTATAGACTTGAAACCAGGGACCAAACTGATAGCAAGAACGCCTTATCGGATGTCGACCCCAGAGTTGCAAGAGTTGAAAATGCAACTGAAGGAGTTGTTGGACATGGGAATGATACGCCCTAGTGTGTCACCGTGGGGTGCACCAGTTATTTTCATATGAAAGAAGGATTGAGAATGGAGGCTTTGCATTGATTATTGTCAACTGAACAAGGCTACGATCAAGAATCAATATCCCTTACCTAGAATTGATGATCTGTTCGATCAAATGAAGGGTGCAACGGTGTTCTCCAAGATCGATTTGTGATCAGGGTATCACTAGTTATGGATCAAGGAGGATGATGTCCCTAAGACCACCTTTAAGATGATATTTGGACATTATGAGTTTACTGTTTTACCGTTTGGACTGACAAACGCCCCAGGGGTATTCATGAGTTTGATGAACGGGGTATTCTACGAGTACTTGGACAAGTTCGTCCAAGTATTCATTGATGATATATTGATCTACTCTTGGATGATGGAGGAGCATGACGAGCACTTGCGCTTGGTACTACATGACGAGATCGAGAATTCGAGGAAGCAGGGGTTTGTGACATCGGGGATTTGAAAACCCCAAAACCCAATTTTGACTTTTTGTGGTTAACGGAGAAGGGACTGGACCTAAAGGCTAGAATGTGCTGAAAAATACATGTGGGTCAAATTTGAATAAAGATTCCAGGGGAGAATTGGAGGATCCACTCTGGCTCAGGGTGAACTTTGAACTATCCTTAAGGACCGGGAGGTCAGCACAGAGGCCTTTTTCCAAGGCAAGGGGGGTGGCTACATCAAATAGATACCATCATAGTAAGTCTATACTGATCACATCTTTCTTTCTTTATCAATCCAGTTATTCTACCTCTTTAAATAGAAATCTCTAACTAAAGACTGATAACTTCCAATTTCTTCTTTTAAGGTCTTCCTCTCTACCGTCACCCACTTCTTCTTTTTACAATCCTATTTATTGTACTCATTTGTTTTATGGTCCGTGGGATCCCAAATCCAAGTCTATATGATAAACACATTTAAATTTCCAGAAATATGTAACAGGTTCCAGAAATATGTAACAAATTCCATAAATATGTAACAAACATTATTAATTTTTGATAAATTTCAAAGAAAACTAATTCGGGAACAATTTCAAAGGTGCCTTTTGGGCTTCTTTCGGAATGCTAAATTAGTTATCTTTATGCATATCGATCATATTCTTTATTAATACATAAAATCTACTCCCATCCTTTTTTATTGCTTCAAGTCATTACGAAGAAAATTTTCTAAGTCCCATATTTGAGCTATACACGTCCCAGGAAAAAAACTTAAATAGGAGTATCACATCTATAAAAAATGAAGTGGAATTGACATCCTCGTTAGGTTGTCATTTCGGTGCTTAAAAATACTCTCTAGAAATGGTTTGCAAAGTCAATTATGTCACCTCTTCTACAGCTTCCTTCAACTACCATAGTAATTGTGGGAGTAATTATATTTCAACACTCCCCCTTAATTACGACCACTCAACACTTTAGCATCCACAGCACCTAGATTTTTTCTATGAAATTAAAAGGTATCTCTTGCCAATGGCTTTGTGAATATATCAGTTAATTGTGCTTTTGAGTAGCAAAATTCTAAATATATATCATAATTGTTTACAAGTTCTTTAATAAAATTATATCTTGTATCTATGCTCTTCCTTTTTTTGTGAAACACGTGATTCTTGGATACAGGTAAAATCATCAAAGTGGGTAATACTTTTATGAGAATCAGGTCTCCAAAATTCCTACAGAGGTTTTTTTTGCCAAACTAATACTTCTTTTGGCACATGGATTTTTCTCAGATCTGTAGTTTTCCCTAAGCTCTAGGGGAGGTGGAATTTTTTTTGCATGGTAGCTGGTGGAAGGTGAAACTGATTCTTTTCCTCTATCTTTAGTTCTCTCTCTCTCTCTGGTGGATAGGGATCATGGATGATTTGGTCGACTATGAGTATGATCAATTTGATGGACAATTCATTTGGAATTTTCCAGCTGGCTTGCTCTCTCACAATGACTCATCATTTTTGTTTCCTCCTATCGAAGGATTCAGGGAAGCCATCTCATTGGACCCAACTTGTAAGTCTCTCCCAGATACATAGCTATTTGATTTTTGTTGAGATCTAGGTGCCTTGGATGTTTAACCTGTGCCTTCAGAGATCTAGGTTCTTTAGTGGAGGCTCGCTTAGATTCTTGGAGCTATGTTCCTTCTCCTGTCACCCAGGATCCTTTCTCGATTTTTTATCTAGGGTCCAATGAGAAAAAGTCTCTCCAGGTTATGGGTTTCTTTTGTTACCCTGATCATATGGAAAATATTGGGGATTTTTTGTCTCTCCCTCGCATGGTAAGTCCCTTACCTCATCATCGTCCACTTTTTTTTTATCCCTCCCTTTCAGAATGGGGTCTTACCTTTTCTTTAGACTTGAATGATTTTTTGGCCCTTCCTTCTTCCCCTTGTGCCACTAGTTGAGACTCTCCCCCTTGTTCCTCTCCTCATCTCCAGTCCAAAAGGTTTAACCCTAGGCATTTTGAGTTAAAAGTTTTTTATGGATAACCCTCGACCCTAAAGTGAAAGAAAGCATGACTAGGCATTTCCTTAGTCCGTCAACCAGACTCTTTAACCCTCGGAGATGACGTCATGGTCCCAGACACTACTGCATTTGGGTCAAATTCCGACAACGCGTTCAACGCAATTGCCACTTTCTATTGTCATAATACCGACAAACCTCGGACCCCCTCAAACATCGTTTCACATGACGTTGTTTCTTCAACGACCTAGTTTCCGTCTGTATTGCGACATTTCAAACATGGAAAGAGAGACGTTGAAAAGGTGGCAAGACCGATGTTTCAAATGTGGCAAGAGAGACGTTGTAAACGTGGCAAGAGCGACGTTTCAAATGTGGCAAGAGAGATGTTGCAAACGTGGAAAGACCGACGTTTCAAATGTAGCAAGTGAGACATTGCAAATGTGGCAAGTGAGATGTTTCAGACGTGGCAACAGAGATGTTGCAAACGTGGCAAGACCGACGTTTCAAAAGTGGCAAGACCGATGTTTCAAACGTGGCAAGAGATATGTTGCAAACGTGGAAAGACCGACGTTTCAAACGTGGCAAGAGAGACGGTGCAAACGTGGCAAGACCGACGTTTCAATCGTGGCAAGTGAGACGTTGCAAACATGGCAAGTGAGACGTTTCAGACATTGAAAGAGATACGCTTCAAAGGTGGCAAGACCGACATTTCAAACATGGCAAGTGAAACGTTTTAGATATCTGAAATGTGGCAATAGAGACATCTAGAACGTGGCAAGACCAACGTCTTGAAGGTGGAAAGTTCTTGTCTAGAACGTGGGAAGAGAGACGTTAAGAGGTATCATCTCTGACGTGGTTGCTATGGGAGTGACACTCCAAAATGTCGCAATAGCGACCTTCTTGTAGGTATTTAAAAAAAAAAATACAATATCAGTACTAAGAGGGATAGGTACATTAACCTTTGCTAAGATACTAGCCATATCAATATTTAAATCTATATCATCGGTCTATATTTAAGAAACTCAGATTTTTTTATTAACAATTTATCCTTTTAGTTTATGTATCCATTAGATACAGTGTTCTTAACACTTTCATATCTCTGTAGCC
>ML835693.1:43607-59303 GCA_009831015.1 Picea engelmannii | reverse complement strand
GGAAGACACTAGTGATCCATGCATTTCAAAGAACACATCTCACACTATATCATTTCCTTGAAAGTAAAAAATATCCTCTATAACTGAGTTCTTGATTTATTCAAGACATGCTAAATAATTAATATGTCGACTTTTCTTTTTTACAATATTGATCTCATTATACATAATGATAATACAAATTGGATTGAGAAAAAAAATGAAATAGCACATTATTATAGAGATAAAACAAGAAGTAATACTAAAAGAAAGGTATTACTATGAAAACCAAATTTTGTTAATGAATCAAATGGTGAAAAACACTACTAATGCATAGAAATGGTGGAATTTTATCTCTGAGAAGAGATGGGATAACTATTCTCATTCACAAAAAAAAACATAATAAGAGGTTGAAAACTACCTTTTAACATAATGGAAAAAATTTGAAGATCTAAAAACCCTAATGTTAGGGTCCTAACCCGCACATAGGTAGAACAATATATTCATATGCAATAAAGGTCAATATTAATAAGGCCTTTCAATAAAATAGAATAAGGCAGATGTAAGAAGACCTAATAGAAGCTTCCGCTTCTACAAGGATCTTCCTCTAGATGCTTCTTTTTAGTATAAATAGGAGTCGAGGGTATGAGAACCCTAGCTTGGATATTATTGTAATAGAGCTTTTCTCAACTAGAGGTTGCCCCCTTGAAGAGGCCCATGAACATTTCTTTCAGATTCAAAGTGTTATTTATGTTTTATTCTTATATCATTTCAATGTTATTGTGGTGAATGTTCTGGTTATATTATTGTTATTCTGCCATTACTAACATTTTATTTCTATTCTGCATACATTTTATATATGGTATATTACAAGTGGTATCAGAGAACTTTCCTCGGTAGAAAGTGTGGGTTAATTTTTTTTTTCCAGGGTAGAGACATATTCTGGCGTCTTTAAGCCACAAAGATATGTCGTTACATTCATGAACCCGTGGTTGAGGGATTCATACACGCAGGAAATACAAGTGGTACTTAAGTGCACATCTGTTGGCCACCCTTGTAACCCTTGTTGGTACCCCTTTGAGTGGTGGTGCATCAGAAAACACCTATGTACAGATCGGCCTAGATTACCTGAAGCCCTCTTTAGATAAACTGATCGGTCACCTAATTGCTATAGTGTCACCGAGGACAGCACTCGAGAAGATACTTTCTAGTACCTGGGTAGTCGGGTAGTATGGCTAAGGGTACGGTCTATCCTCCTTAGTTAGTTCCCTAAGATATTGGGTCAAGTACTACTGTTGGACCCCGTATGTATATCAAAGAGCTATAGCACAGGGAAAACCCTTGTCTATAAAACCCTTGGGTACAGAAACATAAAAAAATTAAAACAAACAAGATCTATTGTTGCACAACTATGTGCGGGTTGCCAAGTAAATACACATTTCTTTCTGGTTAAGCATTTGGGCATTTCCTCTCTACAGTATTCTTCAAACCGGAGTATAACTGCATAAAAAAAGTAAAAAAAAAAAGTCTGAAAATTGTTTCACCATTATTTGAGACCTATTCCATTGGATTCATCTCTTCGCCCTTATCACATTCATCCATATCATTTTTTGGAAAAAAAAATTACCCCACCTGCCCCTTTTCAGTTTCCCCATCCCCATGGCCCATACTCGTAGCCAAGACTTGGAAGCTCGCTTTAACACCTTGCAATATGGTCTCATCGAGACCCAACAAGAACTGAAACAACTCAGTGCCAATGTTTCCTCCATCAATACAACCATGCAGTCCTCAATGGGGGAAATCAAACAAGACCTCACCACTCATCTTGAATCCATCTTTTTAGCACTCTGCACCAAACTGCATATCCCTACAGATAACCCTTCCTCTTACTCACCTCCACATACTGAAGGTGACCATTCCTCTCATTCCCATACCTTGCAGAACCATCACTTTCAACGTGACCTACACCTTCCGCGGGTGGATGTGACCAAATTTGATGGCTCAGACCCCACTGGGTGGGTAACCCAAATGGAACATTACTTCTCTTTATATGACATTACAGATGACTTGGCAAAAATACAGTATGGTGTTCTCCATATAGATCAAGAACATTGGCAATGGTGACTGTTGCGCCTCTTCCATCACCTTAGTGAGTAAAATAGAGGTGCTTGCAAGATTAGTTGGGTCTGTTGAGTAGGACAGCTACAAGGAAAAGGGTTAGAAAAAGAAATAGAAAACAACAACTAAAAATTAAACTAAGAAATGCAATAACAACTAAATTTATGAGCATAGGGACATAGAGACAAAAAGAACAATGAGACCCATGTCAGCAAGGATAAGGTTGATATTAGTGAAAGAAAACACCGAGAAGCAAGGGGACTATGAGTCCCTTCTTCCTCCAAGGGAGGGATCTTGGACCCCCACAAGTAAGCTCTTCTTACAACAAATAAAAATGAAAATGGTGAAAAAAATCTTTGCTAATCCACTCAAGGGGTGAGATGGATTGCCCAATGAAATGATGCAAATATACTCTTGGCAAGGATAGAGTCCTCAAGAGAATAATGGCAGCATAACTTTTCTTTGAATTCCTTGAAAAATGAAGTGTATCCATGGCCTTTTTATAGCATTCCTTTGAGCTATTGTTCAACTAGTTTGTAGTGTGTAAAGAGGCTAATTAGGGCATTTCTAGGTCTTTGACCAGCCATCCAGTCGAGTCTAGTCCAGATTTGAGTGTCAAATCGGCTTGGGAGCTAAACCAGAAGTGGGTGAGAGGACGACCACTCTCATAAATGCGTCATTTCTCAGGTGTGCGAATTTTTGCGATAACAGTCACGCATCGTGTGCATGTGCGTGATTTCTGCGTTCCTGTTGTGCACATGTGCACACGCACCCAGTCTCTTCATAGCACCCTTCAATTTTTCACTATTTTGTATAGTTTTTTGACCCTTTATGAATTCTTTTGTGTTAATTCAGGTCCATGGATAACTTCATAACTGTTTGACGATGTTCAATTCTTGTAACCATGTGCGGACAAAATTTCAGTGATAACAAATGCCCCCTGATGGATGAGGTTAGGAGCATACGTATAGCCGAAATACATCAATGTTTCTTCTACTGAGAGTGTTGTTGTAAGAGAGAGCAATAGTGGGATGATCTAGAGCGATCCATTGGAGGAAAAAGAACTGGTAGAACCCAACCTTCCATGAGGTGTGTAAAAAAGAAAACGGTGTACAAACGAGGCAGGCATGCCCCATGCTCGTGTCATGTAACTGGAAAAAAAGAGGAATGAAGTGTTGGTGTAGACAACTGCAGTGCCCTTGGGGGTGATCATCATAAAGGTAGAAGACAATTTTGTGGATGAACATACTCTGAATAGTAGGCAGTGACCGCGGTAATAAGTATCGTCGATTCTGTGGGCATTGATAGCCCAACCAAGTTCAGAGGTCTTCGGCAAGTAATAGAACTAACTGGAATAGTCACAAAGTAAGACCCACCGTAACATGAGAAAGTGTTGACGTCAAATGTTATGGGGGTCAACGACAGTAGGAAGCAATTGTGTTTCATCCTGTGTCGTCTGAGATCTCTCATTGGGTGGGTAATGAGAATCAAGATATTGTCGTCCTTCTGGAAAACTGTGCTGATGTCAACAAAAAAGGGGGACGTGAATCCCAGAAGAAAATGGCTTCGTGAAATCAACTACGTGAGGTTAGGAAGTGGAGGAGGTACATGGACGAAGTCAAGATGTAGGAAGACTCAAGACTGCCCTTGGTTGGAGTATATGTGAGATAAAAGTGTTCGCAACCGTTCAACGAGGTCAAGAGTCAGGGGGATGAAAAGACAGGGGATAAGTTGTGCCAGAGGCGGGACAAGGTGAACAAACTCAGAGGGCAGAGGTAAGTGGCCTATGGGGTACTCTGAATATATGGACGATGTCAGCAAGGGTGGATGATAAGTAGTGCCCCAACCAAGGGTGACATGGGTTACGTTTGGCCAAAAAGGGAAGAAGGTCGTAAAAGGTGACGATGAAAAGGTAATGTGACAACTGGAAACAAAGGCGTTTGTACAATAAATAATGAATAATTGGGGAGAAGTGTACAAATATAGAAACGGGTGCTCCAGTGTGATATGGTTGGCCTGGGTAGGGCATAATTTTCTCGAAGAATTTATGTAGAGTGGGGGCCCAATGGGTGGGTTTCTGTATGCGGTAGGTGAAATGAAGGGAGAATTGCAGATGGGAAAACTGATTGTGGATGAAATGGAGGGTTCATGCTACTGCGGAGGTGCAGCCCAAAAAGTAGAACTGTGGAGAGATAATCTGGGACTCTGTTGGGAAAGTTAGAAAAATGAGGAGAAGGAGTATGTGGTTGATTCGTGACATGATGTAAGACTCTTGGGACTCCCATCCCTAAAGGGTTTTTTGAAAAATAGCATGAGTGTCAAAAGCACAAAAGGGTGCTATGAATGGGACAACTCATGTGGGTAAGAGTGCTACTGGGTGACAGTACCGAAGATGCAAATGGAGGTGTGGGTACTGCAAAGCTAGAAATGGGGATCCTAGAGGCAAATGTCAGAGGGTGTGACTGGAAATGTAAGTGAGATTCAGAGGGAATGACTACATACCAGTGCTGAGTATATACCTGAAGGGGTTGTGTCGATGTATGATGACCAAGTACCTGCACAGATGAAAACCAAATACCCGACGTGAACAATATCTGAAGATAATTAAATATATGAGCATGTCTTTGATAAGTGTGAATATGCACATGCGTACCTAATCAGGGTATGAAAAATGGTGTCCCAGGGGCTCAGGATGAAAAGAGGCCCAGGGACTGTCGTGATGTAGATGAAGGAATGTTGATCCTGTGGCTGAAGACGGATCGAGAAATGGATGCCTGGAGCTCCCCAAATGGTGAGTGGAAGTTTGGAAAAAAGGCCTATATATAGCTATAGGGCCCACATTGCCACCTCATTTGTACTTGTTGTTATAGTGATTCGACGAGAAGCATTCAGAGGAGATTGTGAGATTCTGGGAGGACAAGGCATCTGATCGAGGACCCACGAGCTTCAGGGTAGTGGTCTGATCATCCTGCATAGAATTAGGATTTCATTTTTTGGGCAGGGGTTGTACGGAGGGTCGTACAGGGGGTATTTATGGGTGTGGGCCCCACGTGCACGGGTGTTTATGGGTGTGGGCCCCACTGGATAGGCATGCATGGGATTGATGGTAAGGGGGTAGAAGGCACGCACTATGGGTACGCATGTCAGTTGAACAGGCACACACATGTGCGCGTCTACATGTACGCGGCTGTAGAGTGAACAGGCGCGCCTGAGAGCGCGCCTATGTAGTGAACAGGTGCACACATGTGAGTGCCTATGTAGTGAACAGGCATGCACACATGCATGCCTGTGGGGTGTACAGGCACGCATGTGTGCGCATCTGTGGTTTAAACAACCGCGACGTGGAGGCAAGGTTGATGGGTGTAAAACGTGTCTTTTTGATGTTGTTGATTGTCCATGTGGCCGACTTAGGATGGTTTTATGTGTTGCAGGTGAGCTTTGTGCACGATGCCTATTGGTTGGCAAGAGCAGGATTGGTCCCAGTTGTGAGACGCTGTGGCTATTGAGGAGCCAGGTGTATGTGCGTCTTTGGCAGCCTGTGGGATGCTAAAGTTCTTTGAGTGCCCATTGATATGGGCGCAGGAGTATCTCCTGCAGTTTATTATCCGGATGTGGAGTCCGGACCTACACTGCTTCATAGTGCGGGGAGAGCAGATTCCCTTCACTATGGTGGAGGATGTGTATTTTTTGACTGGGCTCCCATTTCAGGGAACTCCCCTACCGGTGGAGCCAGTGGTACCGAGGGATACGCTGCTAGCGACGGTTGGCCAGAGATATTGTTCGGGGCCGAAATATACGTCCGGCATAGTCGTGAGCATTGAGGCGATGGATGCCCTAGCGCATCGTTGTATAGCAATGATGATTGTGAGAGTTTATGGTTCGTTGGCGACACAACGGATTAGTGGTGGCCAACTGATGGTGATGGAGAGAGTGTTGGCCGACGAGTACTTTGTTTGGGGTCTTACGCTGCATGCCAGGATGGTAGGGTAGTTGGACCACTGTCGGTCCATGGATACGAGAGAGTTTTCCTTCAGGTCCATCCTGGTGGCCTGGTTTCTGGAGAGGGTGTCGATGTTGCACCCTACGATTCTATTGGGTGCACCTGGGGTGCAAGAGTCGCGGCTGAGGCGGTGGTCGACTATGTTGCTTTGCCATGGTGGTGGCGAGGGTGGACACTTATTTACTGCAGAGGTGACACAGGTACGGCAACAGATGCCACAGGTGATATTGTGGTACCCCTATGTCGGGGTTGACTGCTGGGAGGATCCGGACATGGTGCTACCTCCAGGGGAGATATTTGACCGCTGAGGTATGTTGATGATGTTGATATGTATGTTTTTGTATTTTTGAGATAGCATGACATATGTATATGATATAGATACTGATACTATCTGTTGCTTGTTTGTATGTGCAGATGTGGCACCTCGCGGGCGCGAGGTGGAGCTGTAGAGAGCATTGGCTCATCAGGAGCCAGAGAGACTACTGCGGGGGGAGAGACGTCGACGTGAGGATGCCACGGTGCGACCATCTGATCTGAAGAGGGCAGCGTGGAGATGTCGGTTTGATGACCCTGGTGTTGGGCCATCACATGCTCCTTCGGCGGCTGCAGGAGTAGATTTTGAGGATATACGTCGTCATCTGGAGGTGGTGTTACAGGATGTGCCTGAGGGAATGTGGTCTCACATCCAAGATGAGGGTATTGTGGAGCAGTGTGTGGGGTTCCACCACCATGGCGGTCCGTAGTACGACGAGCAACAATGGTTGGTGCTGCGATGACCGGACGACTTCCGCTGGGGCAGGAGGGACCGGTAGGGGGTGGACCACCACTGCCTGAGGGAGGGGCAGGTGGTGGTGGGCCGCCACCGCCTGAGGGAGGGGCAGGTGATGGTTCTCTAGAGGAACCATGAGTGGTGCTCAATGTATTGATGTATTTTTTTGTATATAGGCTGGTGAGCCCATTTTGTACCGAGGTGCTTCATTGGCCTGCAGATAGTTGTATTTTTGTATGTAAACATTTGGATGGCACTATGGACCTTTTTATATATACATGAGTATGCATTTTGAGATCTATGTGGTGTTTACATGTGTTTTGTTAATGTATTGATTATGTCTAATCTATATATGCAATGATAGGTTTTTGATATGTTTATGTATGTGTAGAGGTAGCTTGATGTGATATATGCCAATCTAACATAATATTAGCTAGGTTATCTGTAATTTGATTAGATTGTCTTGGAATATGTGTAAATGTAATGGAATCAAAATGTTGATATAAAAGTCTAACCTGTAGGTATTTGCAAAAGAGGCAAGGATCATGGACGCAGTACACATTGTTGATCTGGAGTACGACTAGTTGAGATTCAAGAAAGACACTAAGGTGACGAATACGATGATGTTGGGCATTGGCCAAGAGGCCGATGATAGCAGTGTATTTTCCTTGGTTGTTCATCGCTGAACCCAAACATATGTTGCTTGAATGGAGCATTTCATTTGAGGGGGTGTAGAGAGCCCAAGCGGCTAAAGTGAGATTTTGTGTCCAACGGCTGGCACCGTCAGCGTAACCGATGTGGTAGGTTGGTGGGGGAAGCATCTGTCAATATCACAAATGATAGTTTAGACATGATGGATGGAAAAAATATTAAAAACACTATAAAAGAAATAACCTAAAGTAGAATGACTACGTTTAAGCATAAAAATTCTTTAAATACAACCCGTTGACAGGTTCTTTGAGAGAGAGGCCTTTGGGGGAGGCCAAGATGTATGCGCCTTTGGTGAGGCAATGTTTGATAATATATGGGCCATGCCACAGTGACTCAAATTTACCATGGCCAAAGGTATCATGAGCGATATCGTAAGCCAGGACGAGGTCGCCTTCACAAAATGAGCGAAGGTTGACATGTCGATCAAAGGTAGCCTTGGATCATTTTTTAGCTTCCTCGTTGTTCTATAATGAAGATCAACGATCTTCATCCAAAGACTCTAATTTCAGCAAGCATAGCTCCATTGGAGCAGTGTTAGGTAATAGCTCAATTGTGGTGTGTAAGGTGGGATTTTCACACTCGGTGGGAAGAGTGGCCTCAACCCCATGGACTAGATGAAATGGTGTGAAACCAGTAGCTATTTTCACAGTCATACGATAAGCCCATAGCGCTGAAAATAACATATGATGCCAATTGGTTTTATGTTTATTAACGGTGTGCTGTAACATGGTCTTGAGGACCTTGTTAATTTATTCGACCTGTCCGTTAGACTGAGGGTAATATGGTGAAGCAAAATTGTGAGAGAATCCTAACCAAGATGACATTTTGACGAAGATCTCATTCTCGAAGTGTTTCCCGTGATCGGAAACGAGTTGGAGTGGTACTCCAAAGCGAGTTATGACGTGGTTAAAGAAAAAATGCACTGTGGTGTCAGCGGTGGTGTTGAAGGTGGGCATAGCTTCTACCCAATTGGTGAAGTAATCGACGGCGACAACAATGTATTTGTGACCATTTCTAGAGGGGGGATTACAAGTCATGAAGTCGATGCCTCATTTACAAAAAGGGTCGGTAGTGATGACAAGATGAAGAAGAGAAGGGGGAGCTTGGGCTTTATTGGCGTAAAGCTGACATTGCTCACATCGTTTCATGGTGTGAATGCAATCGTGAAACAAGGTAGGCCAAAAGCAACCTGCTCAGATAATATTCTGAGCAGTGGATATGCCCGAACGATGGCCCCCACATGTGCCACTGTGGCAGTTGTTTAAGACTCTATCAGCCTCGCCAATAGTCAGGCATCGATGAAGAATGGTGTCGACTCCGCGCTGGTATAGGATGTCTCTGATGAGGAGGTAGTGGGGGGCCTGATGGCGAATACGATGACGATCATCTCGTGAAAGGTGGTTACCGAACTTTTTAGTTCGGAGGTAGACAAGGAGGTCGACGTACCAACGATCATCTGAAGTGATGTAAAAAAGGTGTTCATCGGGAAAGTCGGTGTTGACGGGGGTACCGGTGGTGTCAGAGGGGAGGGTCATGACAAGTTCGGTGAGAACGAGGGCCTTCTTACTCTTGGGTGTTGATAACTCTAGGTCGTACTCTTGAAGGATAATGATCCATCGAGAAAATTTTCCGTTAACTTGTCGACAACTGAGCAAGTACTGCATAGGGTTGGAATCTGCTATGACCTTGGTTGTGCGAAGCAGAATGTAGTGGTGCAGTTTTTGGACTGCAAGGATGACTGCAAGGGAAATTTTCTCTTCATGTTTATACTTCAAGGGTGGCCCCGAGAGGTTTTTACTAACATAATAAATGACATGCTCACGATTTTCATCACCTAGCTGAATGAGAAATTCTGCTACTAACACAGTTGATGCTGATACGTAGAGGATATAGTCGCGATTGTAGTCAGGTGCACTAATTAAAGGTGTGTTGGAGAGCTTCATTTTAAGATCATCAAATGACTATTGGGCATGGTCATCCCAGTGAAATGGGATGTCGTGACGTAGTAAGTGAAGGAAACCATGTGTGCGTATGGTGTAGTCTGGGACAAACCGTCATAGAAAGTTATCTTTGCCTTGTAGGCTCTGAAGTTGATGTAAATTCCGGGGAGGTGGAATTTCAGTGATAGCTTGGACTTTGAGGGGTTCCACGGTAATACTTCTTTGGGAAACTTTAAAGCCGAGGAGGCACCCTACGGTGACACAGAACATGCACATGAGAGGATTCAAGCGGATTTTGTACTGACGACACCGTTGAAAGATGATTCGTAAATCATCAAGATGTTGGGTGCATTTCTTGGATCGATCTGTGAGGTCGTCTAAGTAGGCGAGGATGATATGAGCCAGATCGTGAAAGATGTATGTCATAGCCCATTGGAAAGTTGTGCCGGAATTATTTAAGCCAAAAGGCATGACACGATATGAAAAAGTACCCCAAGGGGTAGTGAATGCAGTTTTATACTGATCGACGGGGTGAATTTGAATTTGATTATAACCAGAGAATCCGTCCATGAAGGATAGAGCCTCGTGGCCTACGCAGTCATCGATAATTTGATCGATGAAAGGCATTGGAAAGTTGTCTTTGGGACATGCGTGATTGAGATCATGAAAGTCTATGCAAACGCAAATAGTGCCCTATTTTTTGTTAACGAGTATAGGTTTGGAAACCCATGAGGTATAGGTGATGGGGTAAATGAACCCGAAAGCGTGCAATTTGTCAATTTCAGCTTTGATGGCCGCTGCTTTGGATGGGTGTAGCGGTCATTGTTTCTGACGAACTGGTGTAATGTTAGGCCAGGTGTCGATGCGATGTTTGACGATAGATGGATCGAGGCCAGGCATTTCCGTGTATGACCAGGCAAAAATATCTCGATATTCCTGGAAGAGGGCTTTATAGGTGGTGATTTCCTGAGGAGTGCAAGCAGCTCCAATGGTGATTTCCTCAATGATGTCATTTTTTATGGAAATTTCGATTTTAATGGTTGGGGAAATGTTGGCCATGTTTCCTTCTTCAAAAGCATCAAGGGCAGGAATGGGGTTTTTGAACCAGTCGATAGGCCCTGATGGGATAAAATCCTTGGTTTCGACCACGTAGATGGGGTTTTGGTTAGGAGGCGTGGAGGCTTCCTGTGGAAAGAAGAGTGTGCAGTGGTGTAGCGCATCCCAGGGATAGTCCAGGTGGCTTAACTCTTCGAGTATTTCTTCGTCGTAGTGGAAGTGATGGGAATACAAGGGGTCCTGAGGAGAGATATCGGTGATTGTTGGCGTGTGGTTTCCCCCTGGTGAGGAAGAAGCAGGGGGAACAACACTAGGAGATGGTGAGGGTTCACTCAAAATAAACCAGATATTGAAGTATTGAGGGGTACCCGTGGTAGTTGGGTGTAAAATGGTTGTGGGGGAATGAGCGGGGGAGTTGGGGGGATTAGGGGGTGAATCCTCAGATAAGTCATCTAAGAACCATGGAGGCTTTGGAAGGGCCTCGGGCTCAGGAGAAATGACATGAAGAGCCTCTAGTGACAAGGTAATGTCAACTATCGACGTTGCAGGTCGTTGGAGCAGGGTCAATTGACGTTTCTTGTATTCAAGGATCAGAGGACACTGGTATGTAAAATGATCTAATGAGTTGCATAGAGAGCAAGGGCGTCTCATACGTTCATTGACTGAAGTGGTGACATAACGGATGTCAGTGTTATTTGTTGAGGAGGATGTAGCAGGACTAGGGTTGCTCTGGAAGCTCTGGCGTACTATAGCTAATGTCTTCCGAAAGCGTGGTAGTGTTGGGCAATGGTGGGTATAATGGCCATATTCTAAACATATAGCGCAAGAAAATTTGGTATGCAACCCTTTACTACTGGAATGGGGGGTGGTAGTTGCAGTAATGGTTGTAGTGGCGAGTGTTGGGGGAGTTTGATTGAGTGGAATCAAATTTCGTAACTCTGGTAGAGATGGGCAGTTGTTGGTTTGGTGTCCCTCTTTCTCACATAGTGCACAAGAAGGTTGGATGTGGGGAGGAAGTGGAGCGGTGGGTTCCTTATTCTTTCTCCTGCCCCCAGCTGTGGCAGGGGGGTTAGTGAGTGGGGTGTAGGGGGTATGGTGGGAGTAAGTATGGGAATCGTCATGGGGATTCCTTATTTTTGGGGGGGAAGGGATGGTCAAGGGACCATCTCTGGTGGGTGTAAATACCAAACTGGGATTGCTAACACCATATTAGGTAGGGTGAGCATTGCGGCTACCTAGAAAGATTCGATGCCTAGTGGAGGATAAAAGAAGGGAATTTGGGTGATGGCTTGGGGAACTGTCTCCCAAACTGGGATATGGCCTTGGGGAGAGGTGGAATCGTTGACGGGTGGGGTCGACGAGTGTGCAGGAGGTTCTTGAGGGGGGAGTTTTGCGATGAGTGGGACATCAAATATGATAGAAGCCTATGTAGGAGGAAGGGTATCCTCTGTGTGAGTTCCATTAGATGATATGACGCATACTTGATTGGAAGGATGAAGGAGTGGTGGTGCTCCATGGTAAGTTCCTAACAATGATGGATCTTTGAAAATTCCAGGACCCATCTCTACGAGTGGGTATGCGTTGTGGCTCGTGTGGATGAGAGGAAGAATGTTATCGATGTTGGAAGATGGATTAGGCTCGTAATGTGAGACTTGGTCAATAGTAACGATCTTCCCATTGTGAGGGAACATCATTTTCCAAAAGACGGAAGATTCCACTGCCTTCATAGCGTACATGTAGCTATGATCGAACAGGATATTATAATCGAGTGGGGCGTCGATAACTTGGATGTCGATGAGAATAGTCTTGCCCCCGAGTTCAACGAGGACATTTTGGAAGAGCCCTTCAGGAGATGATGGTCATCCATCATAAGCTTGTAAGGTGATGGAAGAGGGTATGAGTTCGGGGGAACCAAGTTTCTGCCACACAGTTTTGGACATAATGCATGTAGAGGCACCTTCATCGATGATACACCGATGAACTGTGATGTTCTGTATTTTTACTGGTATTTAAAAAGCGATCAAGGTGGGAAGGCGAGGTTCTCCACTGTCAAGATCAAAGGTAATGAGTCGGGTATCTGTGGGGTAGAATGCCCCCAAGGCGAAAAGTAATGATTTACGCTGAGTGGGACAAGTCTGTAGGACCTCCAAAACTGACATGGCAGCCGGGGATTGTGCTAAGTCGTCTACCAAACTATAGTTATGAGATTCCCTAGCCTGTGGGTTGTGGACATTCTTGCGCAATGGGATGCGAGGGATGCGAAGAGGTGGCTCGGAGGTAGGGTGAGGAATCACCAACGGGGGTCCTATTGGTGTAGGGTTTTTCTCTGGAGGGATGGGAGGAGACTCAGTGAGTGCATGATACTGTCGATTACGTGTTTGTAGAAGGATTTCTTCCTCACTAGTGAGGAGAATTGTGCGATCTGCTGGATTGTTTGGGTTGATGTATTGTCCTACCTGAGGTGGGGGATGTTGTGTGTCATGTTGGGTGTTTATCACACCTTAATGTGGAATAAGATTATGTAGCACGGTAGGAGGGGGTTGTTGCACGTATTGTTGTAGTTCCTGTTGAGGGGCAGGCAGTGTTGGAGGATGGGGAAGACTACCAGAGTCTTTCAACCATTTGAAATCAGTGATTTGGGGGAAATGATGAGTGTAATGGTCGAACTCACCACAAAGGGCACAAGGGAAGTTGGTTTTAACATTATTTTTATTTCTACCTTGGCGCCTATTATTATTTCCCCCACGGGGGTTTTGATTCCCTTGGTTCTGGTTTCCCCCAGTGGATTGGTTCTACTGGGGTTGATTCCCGCCATGACCTGGGTTGTTGTTGTTCCTGTTTCATCCTTTCCTTTTCGCATTGTTTGACGGATGGGTCGGATTGGCCGTATTCATCTGTTCAAAATCTTGGTATTGCTAAATGGCAGAGGGTTGACCAAAATTCACCCTCGCATGAGCATGTGGGGGAGCCATGGGTTGTGGGGGACCAGGAAATGGGAAGTACGGATTCTGTGGTGGTAACGATCTGTAAGGTACATAGGAAGGTGTAGTGATTTTGGTAGTACTATAAGCTGAGGTAGAGGGGGTACCAGAGTTTGTTTGAATAGGTGGATGTATGGGGGGTGCCGAAGGTGGTCGAATGATGGGTGGAGGTATAACAATAGGGTATGATTGTTGATAAGGGGGTGGGGGGTAATAAGAAGTGCCCCCATATGCCTGTGGGTATTGAGGTGTTCCATACATCGTTAGTGGTTGGGTTTGTGGACCGTGGTGAGTGGTGGTACCAATCAGTCTGTCTGTTGAGTGAGACATCCTAGGTTTGTCTTGGCCAAATGGCACAGGTTTTGGAAGATTAGGAAGTACAGTGTATAAGTACACTGACTGTGCATAGATGAGGTCATACTGTTGAGCCTTACTTATGGATTCCTCTTCATATTGAGGGAAGGTGGAAGCTACATCCTTACCAAGGAGAGAGATAAGTGATCTAAGAAATCAGTCGAGACACTATTGCTTGGTGGTTTCTGCTTTGCACAAATTACGTCGCCTACGCCACTCGTGAATGTGGTTAGCGATATGTGTGGCTGAGGTTTGTTTGAAATTAGAAAGTAGTTCTAGACCATTGTCATGGCAGATTGGTAATTGGAATAAGGCCAAGAATGCTTTGGCCAAGGACTCAAAAGTCACGTGGGACCCTGATTTTTATTCTACATACCATTTGGCTGATGGGCCAGTGAGTGTGCGTTGAAATAATCGCAGTCTGATGGAATCATCCATAATGCTATTGGAAGAGCACCATAGTTGAAAGGTCATGACATGGTTGGCAGGGTCATCGCCTGCCTTTCCTTCAAACTTTGGTATGTCTGATGGTAGTTTGGTGGGCATTGCAGGCCATGTGGGAGCATGCAATATAGGATCATTGGTGAGTTTTCTTAGATCTGGTATGTTGAGAGAAGCCAAATATGGCATATGTAGTGGGGGGGGAGGATTAGCTCCGGCCATGGTGTTAGTGTGTTGTGAACCTGACCCTTGAGGGGGCTAGGTGGGTTGGTACTTCCCCCTTGAGAGGAAGTTGGTCCCCACTTCTGTGGAAAGGAGAGAGAGTGGACAGATGACCTTGGGAAGTGGACCCAAGTAATGTAGAACCAAGCAAAGATGATCCTAAAATAGTAGCACTCACTGGAGTGTGTGAATGTGGTGCCGATGAGTGGGCAAGACCAGACACTCCCCCTAAGATAGGAGGGAGGTTTAGCAAGAGTCATGAACGACGGGGATTATATGGGTCCCCTATGATGTCTAACTAGCTGTGTGAATGTGTGCAAATGGTGGTGAGAGTAATAAAGAAACAAGAGCCTTTGTGTTGCAAACGTTCAATTTTACACAATATATATATATATATATATATATCCAAATTAATTTGTAATCAGAGGTGCATCATACATAAAATGTTTTGAAAAAGAAGCATATATCTGGGTAAGTGGGTTTTGTCCACGTGGGGAATTGAAAAAGAAAACAAATGCTTGTGTCCTAGAAGACGTAACGTCCTGCCTCTCAAAATAGCACTGGACCTTCCAATAGTACTCAACAGTGGGGTTTGAAGTCACTGGAAGAGAAACTAGTGAAGGATGAAATAATTGGTTATAATGAGGGGTAAAGGGGGCATATCCCGAAAGAGATGGTGATATTTCCCAATAGCCACACAAAATCCAATCAAGGTGCAATTGCAGCCCACAATTGCCACCTGGGTAGATGTCCTAAAATTTGGTTACTAGGTACCTCGGTCAAAGTGCGACATTTAAATTTTTGGCCTAAGAAATGGGTCACGAGCTGGATCCCATCCAAGAGGTGGGTGCCTCAAGGGGGGACGCACAGAACAACCAAACCTCAGCCTTCAACCCTTCGTGGGTATCTCCCTGCCCTATGGTGTTGGGAACACTTGACTTGGAGGATTTTTAGTTCCCTATTTGACAACTTCTATGGTTTTGATAATGTGAGAACCAGATAACGGGGAGTTATTTGGATGCCTATCCCCGAAATCCTACCTAGACTAAAAAATTTATTTTGGCACCTCCTGTGGAGGAAAACTTAGTGAGTTTTTAGAAAGATTTTAGATGTAGTTGTTTTGGGAGG
>ML835693.1:11313-42941 GCA_009831015.1 Picea engelmannii | reverse complement strand
GTCCCAATGCAAGTTAAATGTGATTAAAAATGATTTCCAACTTATCTTGTGAGTCAAAACAAGCCATCCATGTGGCGAAAAATGAAAGCAAAGAGGGGAAATTGATTTTAACCTCCTAAGTGCCTATGTGTTTTTGACTAACCTCCTTTATATGATGAGGGGACTAAGTGTGGTGCAGCTTTAAAACATGCTTGAAATAATTTTTAAGAAGTAAAATGGCCTTCCCCACATCTCAACAACTTTACAATGTGAATTTTTGCACAGATGCACGGGTCTCAGTGGAGATAGAGGCACACAGAGCGCATATGCGCGAACAGAGAAAAGTCAATAAGCGCATGTGCACAGAAAAGAGCTGTAACTTAAGCGCATGTGCACAGGATGTGTGTCTGTGGGCCTAAAAAACCGCGCATATGTGACACATGGCCGAGAATTAAACATCTGGATGGATTTCTCTCAATTCAACTTGGAATTGGCTGATTGGCAGGTCGGCCTAGGCCAGTTAGTGCACCTGCAAGTTAAACAAATTAAAAGAAGAGCAAGAAAAACCCAAATGGGGTAGGAAATTGATACCTTTCCCCAGTTGATTCGCCAATCTATTGCGCCTCTTCCGTCACCTTAGTGAGCAAAATAGAGGTGCTTGCAAGCTCAGTTGGGTCTGTTGAGAAGGACAGCTGCAAGGAAAAGGGTTAAAATAAATAGAAAACAACAACTAAGAATTAAACTAAGAAATGCAATAACAACTAAATTTATGAACATAGGGACATAGAGACAAAAAGAACAATGAGACCCATGTCACCAATGATAAGGCTGATATTAGTGAAAGAAAACACCGAGAAGCAAGGGGACTATGAGTCCCTTCTTCCTCCAAGGGAGGGCTCTTGGACCCCCACAAGTAAGCTCTTCTTACAACAAATAAAAATGAAAATGGTGAAAGAACTCTTTGCTAATCCACTCAAGGGGTGCGATGGATTGCCCAATGCAATGATGCAAATATACTCTTGGCAAGTATAGAGTCCTCAAGAGAATAATGACAGCATAACTTTTCTTTGAATTACTTGAAAAATGAAGTGTATCCATGGTCATTTTATAGCATTCCTTTGAGCTATTTTTCAACTAGTTTGTAGTGTGTAAAGAGGCTAATTAGGGCATTTCAAGGTCTTTGACCAGCCATCCAGTCAAATCCAGTCCAAATTTGAGTGTCAAATCGGCTTGGGAGATGAACTAGAAGTGGGTGGGAGGTCGACCACTCTCATAAATGCGTTGTTTCTCAGGTGCGTGGATTTTTGTGATAACAGTCGTGCATCGTGTGCATGTGTGCAATTTTTGCGTTCCTGTTGCGCGCATGTGCACGCGCGCCTAGTGTCTTCATAGCGCCCTTCAATTTTTCACTATTTTGTATAGTTTTTTGACCCTTTATGAATGTTTTTGTGTTAATTCAGATCCATGGATAACTTCATAACTATTTGACGATGCTGAATTCTTGTAACCATGTGCAGACGAAATTTCAGTGATAACAGTGGCAATGGAGAAAAACTTCTCGTTAAGTGTATATTACTTGGACACACTTTGTGGTAGAGATTTATGAATTCTTTGACACTGACACCAATCATTTGGGTTTTTTGACAAAACTGAAACAATTAGGAACAATGGAAGACTTTATAGTTGCCTTTGAGCGGCTGGCTTTTAGAACAAAGGGCATGTCTGATGCCTTTTTCCGAGAGTGTTTTATCAGTGGCCTCAAGGATGAAATTTGAGCCCATGCTCACATGGCTTGGCCTAAGATTTGGGTGGAGGATACGAAAAGAGCTAAAGAAGTACAACAGGTTGTATCTTCTCAAAACCACAAACCCTCATTTATCCCTCGCCCTAAACCAGTAAATCCCACTACCCCCTCTGCTCCACTAAAGATCAAAAAATTGACCAAGGATGAAATGGCTGAACACCAACTCAAATGCCTTTGTTATAACTGTGACGACAAATATTTCCCGAGCCACAAGTGTAAAGAACAAAATCTTTTTATGGCCATCTCCGAGGAGATTGTGGAAGAAGATGAAGAAACTCCCTCTGTGTCTGAGTCACCTGAATCGATTGACATAACCCCGCCCTCAGACCCTCCCGAAGTAGAAATGGTCATTTCCTTCAATGCTCTCACTGGCTTCTCTGCTCCCCAAACCCTCAAGCTAATCGGTTATGTTGGAGCCACCTTTCTCAACTAGTTTAAATGTAATTCTTAAAATCAAAGGTTGGCCTTTAAGTTGTCTTTTACTTTGTGACCTTTACCCATTGAAAGTCTCAGTAGTCCTGATATGTGAAGTGGTGATGGTCTTCGTACTCCTAAGCCATTACCATTTAACCGTTAAATGAGATTTTTCACTTTTATGTACCTCGGGATATCGTGCTTCGGGAGTTACAACTCACACAATTTCCAAGCCCCGATACGCGAAGTCGCGAAACAACCTTGAAATATTACCCAGGTTAGAGCTGAGAGTAAAGTTCCTTAAACCTTATTAAAGTGTTGTTGGTATTTCACGTCTCAGTGATTGCTCTCCCCAAAGGTCCTATCGTCATAGCTCCGATAGGCGAAGTTATGAGATAGTTTCAAAAGTCACCCGGGTTAGTGTCATGGGTAAGTTGTTTTAGACCGTAGTTAAACAACATCGGGGTTTCATGACTCGGCATTCACTCTCCCAAGAAACTATACCTTTGTAGTCCTGAGTCATGAAATCATGATATTAATTAAACACTGATTAATTAAACACTTAATCTGGATCACATTTTTTCTTAACTAGATCGTGTCATTGTGATCTTGGATTTTAGGGGCTCGAAGGATAAGAGTGAAATCTCTTGATACAGAAAACACTAAAAAGGGTGATTAATGTTTAAAGAAAACCTAATTAAATAAGTTAATCCAGATTAACCAATGCATTAATACAAATATTAACACGCACCATCTACGGGTTAAATTTAAATTTTTTTTGCGCTAATGTGTGTCACGACCCGTCAAAATTTATGCCATTTATGAGAAGAGAGGTGAAGTGATAGGTAAATATATTGTTTTTATTGCTAAATATTTCTCAAAAAATGATTTGACCGTTCTGGTTCGTAAGGACGCTAGGGTTTTAAATGGTCGAGATATAGAGTTATTTCTCTCATTATTTAAAATTTCATTTCTATCTTGCGTAAAGAAGCTTTTCTCACCAGGCTAATTTCTGTGTGTATACACATTTTTACTGCAGGAGAGCTAAGTCAAAGTCCTCTATCATGGCCACACAAAAAGCATCCAAGGTGATTGTTGAGAATTCAGGGCAAGGCTCAGATACTGTTTCCGATACTTCACCTCGAAGTGTTGATTCTGTCAGAACTTGGTCAGAATTTTCACCCACACCAAACTTCTCACACAATGCTAAGTTTTTGGAAGGTTTTAAGAGGAAAGAATGTGAGAAATATGATAAAAAATTGTCTGATTTGATCAAGGATTGGATCTCGCACCCCGCAAAGTTTAGGGTGGATGGTAACAGAGTTTATTCAATCTCCTCCCTGGAACCACAATTTAAATATATAGCAATGATGACCTATCGGTTGTATGGGAAGGAGGACAAAACACATTTTTTTCTCCAGTGGGTGCCTCTCATTCATACAATCGCTGAAGGTTGTTCTTTCGACTGGGATAAATTGTTGTCAGACAGTTTAACCAGCTGGATTACTAAATATCAGATGTAGAGGGCGAATGGAAAGGCCGCTTCATTTTTTATATCCACCTATATAATGGATGTTGTTTGTTTCATGATGCCTTTCCCTCTAATGAGATGGAGTTGCACTCCATATAAGGCTGAGCCTATCCATGTCTACCACTCCAAATTTGGGAAGATAAGGAAACATAATTTATATATGAAATTTTCAATTGGGTAATGGTGCCAATGCATATCTCCATCTTCGGCAACCCTACCGCCCAGGATTTCAGATAGCATCGCCACCAACTTAAGAAATGTGGCCGACTGGTACATAGAGGTAGAATTTTTATACATCAGGGTTTTTGACACCTTTGTTCCCCCTATGCTCTACCATTATTCATACCAGATAGTTTGGTTTGTCGCGAAATCTCTAGGCAAACTGTAATTGCTGGCATAAGCAAGGAGCTTAAAGGATTTTCGAAGAAGGTATGGCCACCCTTCCCCATTCATTTGAACACATATTCTTTATTAGATTTCAGACACGTAAAAGCCAAGGCAGCGGCTTTGGAGGATATTAAATTAGTCCACATTGAGTTCAAGAAGCATGACCCACACAGGATTGTGGGTAATCACATGGTGAGTTGTGGCCTTAAAAGGTACGAACATGAGAATTCACCTCATGATGACATCTTCCGAGGGGTGACATCCTATGTCGAGGTCCTAAGTCGGATTCAAACCCTGTCGCCTGAGGAGATGGTTGATTTCTTCAAATTTCAAGAACACCGGCGGAGCTGCCTTCCCCCAGTCTTACATGGTAAGAACCCATTGACTGCAGATTTAAAACAAATAGAAGCCAAGGGCTCCAAATATTCAGGACCTAACCAAGAAGAACACTAGGAAAAGAAGAAGCAAACAGGGGGCCCAAAATAGGAAGCCGATATCCCTAACCCTCCAAGCAGGCCAGCCCCGGTTGTTACCCCGGGGAAATCATCCAAGAAGATCGACAACGCTATCATTTCTATTACTCCCATACAGTCAACAAAGCGGATCCCAGATGCAGGATGGATTTTCGATGAAGAACTAATGCCCATAATTGTGGAAGATTTTCCTCCAAATGAATTTTTCTTCGATAAGAAGAGAAAGGTTGTTGTGAGACAATAAATTTATCAAGAAGCAGGCACGGTAGCTAAGAAATTTAAAATCCTTACTGATGGGAGAGCCATGAAAAAAGAGGAATTTTCAACTCAGATACCAGGGACATTAGGGGATTTTTCTACAGCCAACCAATATTTTGTTGAGTCCCTAAAATAACAGTTGAAGCGGAAAAATCGCTTGATCAAAACTTTGGAGGATAAGCTGGCTACAACAGAAGCAACTTCCAGAGATCAGACGAACACAGGTATAGAGAAATCTAGAGCAATTGATCAAAAATAAAATGAACAACTCAAGTCCGATCTCAAACAAACATAGCATGTGGCCCAGACCAGCCAATCATAGATAATCCAGCAAGAGGAGTTAATAGGGCAATTACAAGCCAAATTAAATTTCACCGAAATCCATTTGATAGATATCGGGATATTCCAATCCCAAGCCATATAAATTCGAAGAAGAGTGTCAGGAGCTCAACAACATTTACTTGCTAAGGTGGAGACCATTCAAAATCTCTGCCAAATCATTGATTGAGTGTTGGAAGACATCTCCTTGAGAGAAAGAGAAGTTGGAGCAGCTCGGGTCGTTTTCCAAGAGGCTGTTATAGCCATGACGAAAAAGGAAGTGGGTAGTAGTTCCAATCTCTCTATCCCATACTAGACCAGAGGTAACATCTTACTAAAGGCATGTGAACGAAATATATCAGAGAGAAGAGAGCGAGCTAAAGAGGTGAGAAATTTTTGTGAAGAAACTCTCAGGGAGACAGATGAAAGTTTCTTGGGTCTTGATAGTGAAAGAAGCACCAGGACACTGGGCCAGGTGGATATAGCCAAGCACCTACTCAACATCAAGGAGAATGAGGAAAGAGAGTAGACTGAAATAACAAAGGTAACTCAGACAAATATAGTCCAGGTGGATAAGTGGCTAATAAAGCCAAGTGTATTGTTATGTTCTATCAGCACTAAAGACCAACAAGTAGGAGGAAGGTTGCCACAGTTACCGAAGGATTGTTACACCTTCAAGGAAAATAACCAAGTGGAACCTTCCAGTTTGATAACCCAACTGGTGGAGAGGTGCGTCACTTGCACACAGCAGGCGAAGGGACAGTTTTCGGGCACCGAATAATGACATGTGTCTGCCCGTTCCATTTTTAGAATCCGAAGTTTAAAGAAAGGAAGGTGATCCATCCGCCTGAAAGAGGGCAAAGGCAAAGAATTGAAACGCATAAATATCCTTTTTGTAACCGAAAAAACTCTTGGGACGATTGAGATCCTAGCATCCAGAAGTTGTATAAATATGTAATTAGAAGAAAGAAAATGCGTTGGACATTTTTGGTCGATTGTAATAGAGACTCTCTCCTTTTGAAATTTAATACAAAGCATTATGAAGATTCCTGATTCCGTCAAGACTGTGTTATGAGTTTGTTTCCTCTGTGATTTCATATTGAATTTCATTTCGCATATATATATCTGATGAATGTTTTTACTGCAATTTAGTAAAACCTCTACTATGGTGATCAATTTTTAGTCGTCTATATCATTCACAGTTTTTCCTTCGTATTGGCTATTAGCAGGTACAAGACCTGTGAACCCTTCAGATTTTCATATTTTATGCTTCGTCAGATTTCTTCTCATCTTTTTTTTCTTCTGTTTACAGGGTGAGATTCTCCCTTGATAGGAGTCTCGCATTATAGACAGCTTAATCTTTTTCTCACATTTCACACACCATTTATTTTAAAGATAACTCAGTTACAGGAAAAGGCCTTTGGTTTGCACTTTATCTTCAAATATCAGATTCAAAGTTCTCTTTTATATGATCAAATTCATACAGCATTAAAAACCTTGAACTATCCTTTAATTTTTTTGTTCCTCTATGACTGTCCCCATTGCAAGACAACCTAATATTGAACCCGGATTGTCAGACCAAACCCATATCGCTTTGAACCGTTTCGATACCATACTTAAAACAACCACCACCCAAGTAGAACTTGAACATTCATGGGCCACGATTGAACGAGATATAAGCATCCAGGAATAGTTGGAAGCGAGACAACGACAACCTAGAAATCAGCCCTAGCTTCCTTTCTCGAAGGTTGATTCTCTCCCTTATTTATCCTTTACTCACTTTCGGATGCCTAGACACTGTAATTTCTAAGCCTTAAGTATAGACTCTAGAACAACATCTTTATAGTGCCAGTGTCGGGGACGAAGTTACGAAACCTTTTCCCTGGGAAGAACGACATTTTTGCAAGTTTCACCCTTTGATAGTGAACAAAGAGTGAACACCTTATAAAGGATTTTATTATCTTTCACTTGCTGACTCTATGTTTAAATAAGCTAGAATCTGGTCTAAGGAATACCAGACAAAACCCGAAGGGTAAACAGACCATGCCTGTTTTTTATCCCGAAAAAATACTGAAAACTAGAGGTTCCCTCAAGCCAACCACTGCAGTCTACTAGCTTAAGTACCCACAACCCAATACCAAGAGTTATGTTGAACCTTCAACTTCACACAATCCCCTCCCTAAAACCATCAATACAACTTTAACTCTCTTTGAGGTTAAAAGTGAAATCCATTCGACAACCTTTGGTGTACACAAAGGTAAAAACCTCGTAGTGAATTTATCAGAGATCGATATCCCGTCGACTCTTCAGTTATATTTCACGATCCCACCAAGTCTCGAAGAGTATACCATATACTCAGATTCCACACCCACGGGTTCCCCTGATTACATCTCTTTCAAATCCGAGGAGCCAAGTCCTCGCATCTCTTTTCACCCGTCTTCGCTTTTCTCGTCTCTCGAAGAAGCTAGAAATTCACTTTTAGTCTTCCAGAACCTTCTATATAACACACCTTTTCCCTATTCGGTAGTACCGATGGCGGCCACTAGAGGAGGAGGTGGAGTGGCTCCAGAAGGAGGAGCAGGGGGCCAAGGGTCTCCCTTGCCTCCCAGGGTTTTCGCTGAAGTAGCTACGAGATATGTGCCTTTGGTCCTACCCGTCCCTCTCCACGACCTTCCTAAAAATTACATAAAAAACTTACCTAAATTTACAAGGGAAGGGGACTTGACCATATCCGAACATATAAACTTCTTTGATTAGTTTGTTGATATCCTAGGCCTCGAACACGAAGACGTATATTCGAGGTTGTTTGTTCAGACTTTCGAAGGACATGTACCAACCTGGTTTCGAAGTCTACCTGTAGGATCTATATTATCCTATGATGCCCTAGAAGACTCCCTTCTTAGACAATGGGGCAAAAGGAAAGACCATTTGTATTATTTGACAAAGTTCAGCTCTTTAAAGAAAAAGACTTCAGAAACTGTTATGGAATTCATTCAAAGATTTAACAAGTTATATAATAAGATCCCGATTAAACCATCCCAACCTAACCCGAATGAAATATGATGTTATAGAAATTGAATCTAATATGATGGATTCTGGCAAGTTGAAAACCAAGGTAGAAACGAGAAACTGAGAAAACAAACCCTTTAGGGAAAAAGAAGGACCCTCAGGGTCCAATAGATCCATAGACGACAAAATGGATGATATGGCTAGGATAATTAAGGAGTTATCGAATAAGATTTCTAGAATGGAGCTAGATTAGTCCAAGGCTGATCCTTTCGTTAAGAGGGAATTCAGAAGAAACCCCAATCCTCAAAATCAACAAAGGCAGATTAAAAAGGAAGACTAGAAAATTCAAACCCCTTTAAAAAATGAAAATTTTATAGGAGGAAATGACCTGCAAGATTTCGAAGATTTGGATGAAGATGTGACAAATTTCGGTGATGACTGCACACAGCCTTACTTAACTAAAGAAGATTACGAGAAGTCCTTGAACACTCAACAACCATCAAATAAATATGATGACATAAACAAAACTGATTTCATTGTATGTGAAGAAACGACTGATTCTATAATGGCTGAGGTCCAACTGAGGTATAACCTGAGGTCTAAAAACAAACCTGCATTGACTCTTCAACCCAAGAAAATTATCCCTAGAGGTGAAGTATATGAGCCCGCCCCAAAAGAGAATGATACACCTAATACCAAAATGAAAGGGGCAAACTCACTAGATCCCAAAGTGAAAAAGGTTGAGACCCAAACAAAGGAAACCAAGACAGCTGAAACATGTATACCGGTAGATAAACTCACAGGTGATAAATCAGCACAAACAAATAAATTAGAAAATAAGGAGCCTGGGGTTTCAACCAAAGAAACATACAAAGGTGGTGGAGGGTTCAGCCTAAAAAATGAGATAAATAAGATAAAAATACCAATCCCTCTGGTGGAATTAGCGAAGAATCATGTATATCGTAAGCAAATGACCAAAGCGATAGGTTTTTCGGAGCCAAAAAGTCACTATGACGTGATAAACCTGGAAGATGATAAGCCCAATATCACTTTTGGTCCACATTTCGAGGGTTCCATAGACATAGTCACTCCCTTCTATATCACCTTGAATGTGCATGATCGATTGCTGCATAACTGCATGCTAGACTCTGGGGCCTCACATAATGTGATGCCCAAAACTATTATGGATAGAATAGGCCTCGATATCACCAGGCCTTATGGGGATCTCTACTCTTTCGATTCAAGAAGAGTTAAGTGTCTGGGTATGATAAAATATTTAGTAGTCACTCTTGCACAAGTCCTAGTGAAAATCATCTTGATGGATGTGGTTATTGTCGATATACCCCCGAAGTATGGCTTACTGCTATCTAGGTCATGGGGAGCCAAACTTGGTAGGTCTCTTCAACTAGACATGACATATGCCACGATTCCTGTGTTTGGTGGACAACTTACTCAGTTATACAGGGAAACAAGGCTAGCCTATACAGTGAGCGACCCTCAGAATCCTAACAATTATCCTGTTTATATTGTCGATCAAGATCTAGGAAATTGTATTTTGTCTTTTGACGATGATTTAAATAGATGTGCAGAAGAGAATTACTTAGAAAATAATGAATCAGGAAAGACATATGAAAATATGCATAGCACTAGGATTTGGAAAATGTTTTTTGATGCAGGAGCATCGCTCCATGTCAGCCAGCCAGCCAACCAGCCATGTTAGCGTGCATGCATTCATATGCTAAAAGGGAGGCGCAGCCTCATTTTGAATTTGGAATTCAATGTAATTTAACGTACTTAGGCTGGTGAGCCAGGAAAGTCGTGCCTTTGAGCAGGCATTAGATAGGATCGGCTTTAATGCTAGATCGACTGAGATCTAGATCCAGGTGCTAGACTAGACATCCATTGAATGTAATTTATTAGAGTAGGTGAACCTGGAGGGAAGCGCTCGATGAGCCCCTCAGGTAAAAAGAGATTTTCAGATCTCATTTTGAGTTAGTCATGAGAGAGCCAGAGAGAGAGCTCGAGGAACACCATTGTAAAATACAGGCATTTGCCATTTTAATATAACAGAGCAGTTTTTCCTACATTATTCTGTCTTATATGCATGTCTGTGTGTGTTCCATATATGTGTTGTGAATGTATAATGTAGTTGTGCATTCTGTAGGAGTTTGTTTGATTTCAGGTAAGGGTCTTTGAGGCTTCATGCAAGGAGGGTGTGATAGAAAGCTGAGGGTTCTGAGAGCCGGTGCACTGAGGATGCATTTCTGAACTCTGAGGAGTCAGACAAAGACGTTTTGAGGCACAGGACTGAAGTCAACAACTCAGGGAGAAGAATACTTGTGAGTTTCCTGAACACCTCAGGAGCTAAGGCTATGTAGCTGAAACACAGTTGCAGATGGAATCACTAAGGATTCTGTAGGAGCTCTGCCAGGTGGGCATTGAGAGTAAGCACGCGGTGCTGAAGGAAGGACTCTGTTGAGAGTTTGAAGATAGAAGTCAGAAACTCTGAGGAGTTCTGAGAAGCTCTGCCAGGAGGGAATTGAGCATGTGTGTTCAAGGAGCGCACAGAGGAAGGAACTCTGTTGTGAGTTCAGAAGAACATAATCACTGAGGATTATGAGAAGCTCTGCCAGGAGGGCATTGAGCATGTGTACAGTGGTGCACAGGAGAAGATACTCTGCCAGGAGGGCGCCGAGAAAGTGTGCAAGCAAGCACAGAAGGTGAAGAGAACTCTTTGAGTTCTGGAGCTGAAGGAAGAGTCCAAGGAAGGATCTTCACTGGGTCGTTGAACACCCAGAGAGACTCAGCAGGAGGTTGCCTGAGCAACAGAGAGCCAGGAAGGCATTGTATTCTCCATCCGTGGGAGGAGAAATACAAAATCCCTCAAGGGGTTTGAGTGTTTGTGAAAGCTCAGAAGGGATAGCACGTTGTGTGCATGAGAAGACTCTGCAGGAGCGCAGATGTTGGAATCCTTTAAGGATTCGAAAGGAGCAAGCTCAGAAGGAACAACGATTTTACACGCATCGGCGAGGCTCAAAGATTGTAGAATTCGCAGAGGAAAAGAGAACAAAGGTCGAAGCCTTTGAGAACATGAATTTCTTCCAAGCCTGGGAAGAAAGCGCAATAGCTCAGGAGTGACGACAACCGTCAGATCGGCCTGAAGAAGAGATCTGGACCATTGAGAAGTTCACGTCCAGAGGGAGCTCAGGAAGGGCACAGAGGGAGGACATCGAAAACCGTCAGATCTCACTCGGAATTCCCGACAGCCGTTGGATTTGGATAAGCTACGCAGAGGTTACGCATAGGAGCAAGTGCGCAGGAAGCTCGGGAGGAGCAACATCAGTCATTGGATTAGACGATAGAATCTGGACCGTTCGTCTGGGATCGGACGCATGTCACGATATTAACCACATCGGGACCTCGAGCACTGGAGGTTGGAAGAGGAAGGCATTCAACTTCACGAGTGGCGAGGAGGTGAGAGCTCTGTGTTGTGGGGCCTAGCTTACGTCATCTCGGGATATCGACACTCAAGAATGGTGTGGGGTCACAAGAGTCGGCAAATGGACAGGTGGCACCTCGCATCTCAGGAGCTCGAAGGTGAAAGTGTTGAGAATTTGGTATCAAGGGTCGCGGGGCTCTAAGTCACGAGTGGTGAAGTGGCGAGAAGACAGGAGTCGTCCATCTGAGAGGACAGGTGGCAGAGATCAAGAGATATCGTGAACTCAGGGTTTGCATGTTGAAGGCCCAAGTATTGGGTGTCCAAAGTCGCGAGGCGTGAGAAGGAGGATAACCATTGGATCTGCACGTGGGAGGACCATTGGATCCACATGTGGGATCGTGCATTGAAGCCTCGGGAGAAAAGGCTCGAGAATTTGGCCACAGGAATCACGCGGTTGCGAGAAAGAGATATCCCGACAGCTGGAGGGCAGTGTGGGCCATAGCGGAGTCGGCGAGTGGAGTACAGGTGGCACGAAGCCCTCGGGATCTCGCCGCGAGAAGTCCCGAAATACTGGCCTCAGGATTCGCGATCCTGTGAGGTGAGAAGTCTCGGCGAGATAGAGGCCATTGAAAATTCAACTCACGTGCGCCTCGACACTTCAGCACATCGGGTGTCGAGAGTTGGAAAATCAAGAGCTTGGTATAGCGAGTTGCGAGGTCGCGAGGGAGGTAAGGCCACGGTCACGGAGGCGTGGTTGTATGCGACCAGAGCTAAGCTCAGGAGGGCTCGCGCATGAAAGGAGCTCATCACAAATTGGGGATTCGAGAGGACTGTGACTCTCTACAGCGGGAACCGGGAAACCCCGAACCCCGATACTTGAGTCAGGGATAACCTCGGTAAAGTGCAGAAGGCCGAGGGGTGGAAATAAGGACCTATGGAATGGGTATTTCACAGTGATTCCACTCAGGAATATAAAGAGCTTCTTCGGCTCAACAGAAGGGGAATTTAATCGATCCTGTGAGAAGGAGGTCAGGAAAAGAGACTATGCGGGGTGAGGTAGGACCTACTCTGCATCAGGTGGTATCATATATTATATCTCGTCTGTATATTTCAGGCGAGGAGGAGAATGAGGAACTAAAGCACTCTGATACACATCAAGTGGTATCAGAGCAGGAATTTGTTTCTATATTGCAGACAGAGCACAGAAAGAAGGAAGAAGACAGAGCATTGGAGGACTCTGTGATGATTGTTGGCAGGTAGGCAGCAATCAAGGAGACAGTCAGCAGGACTGTAAGATGAATCTGAGTGCTCGAGATTGCAGGAGTGACAGTAGCAGATCTGTCAGGGAGGCAGATAGACACAGCAGCATGGATACTGAAGGCCATAGGCCTGCTGAACGAAAGAAGCCAGAGCTGATGAGCGCAACAAAAATGGATAAAGAGCTCACTGATATCAAGCGAGAAATGGAGGAGCTCGAATTTAAGATGCGGAAGAATAGGAAGCCAAGATGGGTGCACGAGTGGCCCATGCAAAAGCCGAAGGCAAAATGTCCAGTCAGGGAGCTTATGGTCAAAATACAGCGCAGGTTGTTGAGAAAATGGTTGAGGTATGCTGAAAACCTCAAGGCCACAGAGGAAGATATGATTGATCACTGTTGGCCAGAGACTGGAAAGAGTCTCTATGATTGGGATGATGAAGAAGATAAACAGAGATCGATGCGGGATCTCATAGACTGCCAGGAGGGCAGTGGGAGGTTTCCAAATTGCCAGATGGGCAAGGGAACAGAGATGAGATCAACTGATGATCTCAAGGACTGCCAGGAAGGCAGAGCAGAAGAAATTCCAGATTGCCAAGAAGGAAACAGATTGAGATCAGCTGAGGATCTCAAGGACTGTCATGAGGACAACGAAGGAATTTCTCATTTCCAGTTGGGCAATGATAAGAGATCGCTGAGGGATCTCATGGTCTGCCAGGGAAGCAACAGCGGAAGCATCCCATATTGTCGGGTGGGAAGGGATGAGTAGATGAGACTATTTGTGGGTCTCAGAAACTCATAAGTGGGTTGGAATCAGCCAGAGGAGCAGACAAACCAAGTGAGCTCGCAAGGAGATCAGCAGATGCAGCTGACAGAGGAGGATTTGAGCCGTGTGATGATTGGGGGAATTTCAATATTCCTACTATGTGCCCAGGAGGAGGCAGAAAGTTGTATTGCAGGTGCAGCAACAACAAAAGAACAGTCACATTTGATGATGACTGTCAAGGAGGAATTGGAGCAGGTGTGTGAGACCACCCAAGTACGAGCAAAAGAAGGCGAAAAGGAAGACGGGCATTCTGAGGAATGGCTCATAACTTTCAGCCAGGAAGCTGAGAGCGTTGTAGCATTGGAGATGACAAAAGAAGTAGAAGCAGAAGGAGAAAGCGAGCATTCTGAGGAATGTCTCAACATATTCAGGCGGGGAGCTGAAAAGAAAGAAGTTGTAGCCGAGGAGTGAGAAGATAGAATTATCACTCCATGGTAGATGGAGCTGGAGATGCTAGAGGATTGGTTGAACAATCCAAATCCAGCAAGAGAACTAGAAAAATTTGAGTTGTCAGAGAAGAGGATGACTGAGCAGCAGATCAGTCAAGAAGAGACTGCAGAGCTGAAGTCTGCAACAGAGTGGCAACTTGAGGCCACAGATGAAGATGAAGAAGATGGCATGGGAGATCATAGTGATTTGCCCAATGGCCAAAAAATTTTGCAGCTGAGGAGACTGCAAAAAAAGAGCCAGCCACTAGAGCAGTTGGACAAAGTGATCGAGGAAATCAGGGAGTTGTTGTTGAGATCAGTGTAGACTACCAGCGAAGGGAAGTTGGACAGAGAAAAGGCAGCAGCAGTAGCAGCGCAGCGGAAGCAGCAGCAGCAGCAGCAGGATGGAGCAAATGGAAAGCTCCAAAGACTTATTTGGGATCTAGGAGGATTTCCAACAGCCCGGAGGGGAAGCTCATGAGCAGGAGCTCATGATTTTTGCAGCTGTGGAGTATGATGCAGGAGCATCACTCCATGTCAGCCATCCATCCAGCCAGCCACGTTAGCACGCATGCATTCATATGCTAAAAGGGAGGTGCAACCTCATTTTGAATTTGGAATTCAATGTAATTTAATGTACTTAGGCTGGTGATCCAGGAAAGTTGTGCCTTTGAGCAGGCATTAGATAGGATCGTCTTTAATGCTAGATTAGCTGAGATCTAGATCCAGGTGCTGAACTAGACAGCCATTGAATGTAATTTATTAGAGTAGGTGAACCTGGAGGGAAGCGCTCGATGAGCCCCTCAGGTAAAAAGAGATTTTCAGATCTCATTTTGAGTTATTCATGAGAGAGCCAGAGAGAGAGCTCAAGGAACACCATTGTAAAATACAGGCATTTTCCATTTTAATATAACAGAGTCGTTTTTCCTGCATTATTCTGTCTTATATGCATGTCTGTGTGTGTTCCATATATGTGTTGTGAATGTATACTGTAGTTGTGCATTCTGTAGGAGTTTGTTTGATTTCAGGTAAGGGTCTTTGAGGCTTCATACCAGGAGGGTGTGACAGAAAGATGAGGGTTCTAAGAGCCGGTGCACTGAGGATGCATTTCTGAACTCTGAGGAGTCATACAAAGACGTGCTAAGGCACAGGACTGAAGTCAACAACTCAAGGAGAAGAATACCTGTGAGGTTGCTAAACACCTTAGGAGGTAAGGTTGTGTAGCTGAAACACAGTTGCAGACAGAATCACTGAGGATTCTGTAGGAGCTCTGCCAGGTGGGCATTGAGCGTAAGCACGCGGTGCTGAAGGAAGAACTCTATTGAGAGTTTGAAGATAGAAGTAAGAAACTATGAGGAGTTCTGAGAAGCTCTACCAGGAGGACATTGAGTGTGTGTGTGCAAGGAGCGCATAGAGGAAGGAACTTTGTTGTGAGTTCAGAAGACCAGAATCACTGAGGATTATGAGAAGCTCTGCCAGGAGGGCATTGAGTGTGTGTACAGTGGTGCACAGGAGAAGATACTCCGCCAGGAGGGCGCCGAGAAAGTGTGCAAGCAAGCACAGAAGGTGAAGAGAACTCTTTGAGTTCTGGAGCTGAAGGAAGAGTCCAAGGAAGGATCTTCACTGGGTCGTTGAACACCCAGAGAGACTCAATAGGAGGTTTCCTGAGCAACAAAGATCCAGGAAGGAATTGTATTCTCCATCTGTGGGAGGAGAAAGAAAAAATCCCTCAAGGGGTCTGAGTGTTTGTGAAATCTCAGAAGGGATAGCACGTTGTGTGCATGAGAAGACTCTGCAGGAGCGCAGACGTTGGAATCCTTTAAGGATTCGAAAGGAGCAAGCTTAGAAGGAACAACGCTTTTACGCACATCGGCGAGGCTCAAAGATTGTAGAATTCGCAGAGGAAAAGAGCGCAAACGTCAAAGCCTTTAAGAACGTGGATTTCTTCCAAGCCTGGGAAGAAAGCGCAACAGCTCAAGAGGAGCGACGACAGCTGTCAGATCGACCTAAAGAAGAGATCTTGACCGTTGAGAAGTTCACTTCCAGAGGGAGCTCAGGAAGGGCACAGAGGGAGGACACTGACAGTCGTCGGATCTCACTGGGAAATCCCGACAGCCGTTGGATCGGGAGAAGATGCGCAGAGGTTATGCGTAGGAGAATGTGTGCAGGAAGCTCGGGAGGAGCAACATTGGCCGTTGGATTAGCCGATAGAATCTGGACCGTTCGTTTGGGAGCGGATGCATGTCACGAGATTACCCACATCGGGACCTCGGGCACTGGAGGTTGGAAGAGGAATTCATTCAACTTCACGAGTGGCGAGGAGGCGAGATATCCATGTTGTGGGGCCTAGCTGACGTCATCTCGGGATATCGGCACTCGAGAACGGTGTGGGGCCACAAGATTCGAAAAACGTACAGGTGGCACCTCGCATCTCGAGAGCTCGTAGGTGAAAGTGTTGAGAATTTCTTGTCAAGGGTCGCGAGGCTCTAAGTCACGAGTGGTGAAGTGGCGAGAAGACAGGAGCCATCCATATGAGAGGACAGGTGGCAGAGATCAAGAGATCTCGTGAACTTGGGGTTCGCATGTTGAAGGCCCAAGTATTGGGTGTCCAAAGTCGCGAGGCGCGAGGATGCGAGGTGCGAGAAGGAGGATAACCGTTGGATCCGCACGCGGGAGGACCATTGGATCTTGCATCGGAGCCTCGGGAGAAAAGGCTTGAGAATTTGGCCACGGGAATCGCGAGGTTGCGAGAAAGCGATATCCCGACAGCTGGAGGGCAGTGTGGGCCATAGCGGAGTCGGCGAGTGGAGTACAGGTGGCACGAAGCCCTCGGGATCTCACCACGAGAAGTCCCGAAATACTGGCGTCAGGATTCGCGATCCTGTGAGCTGCGAAGTCTCGGTGAGATAGAGGTCGTTGAAAAGTCAACTCACATGCGCCTCGGCACTTCGGCACATCGGGTGTCGAGAGTTGGAAAATCAAGAGCTTGGTATAGCGAGTTGTGAGGTCGCGAGGGAGGTAAGGCCACGGTCGTGGAGGTGTGGTCGTATGCGACCGGAGCTAATCTCAGGAGGGCTTGCGCGTGAAAGGAGCTCATCACAAATCGGGGATTCAAGAGGACTGTGACTCTCGACAGCGGGAATCGAAAAACTCTCAACCCCGATACTTGAGTCGGGGATAACCTCGGTAAAGTGAAGAAGGCCGAGGGGTGGAAATAAGGACCTGTGGAATGGGTATTGCATAGTGATTCCACTCAGGAATCTAAAGAGCCGCTTCGGCTCAACATAAGGGGAATTTAATCGATCCTGTGAGCAGGAGGTCAAGAAAAGAGACACTGCGGGGTGAGGTAGGACCTACTCTGCATCATTTTTTGACGGTGCCCTGTCATGTGAAAGAGCAGGTGCAAGAGTACTTTTTGTGGCACCTAAAAACGATTTTGTTATCCCTTTCTCTTACAGGCTTTAGTGGGATAAAGACTACACCAATAACGTATGTGAGTATGAAGCCTTAGTCTTAGGATTGGAAGCTGCTAAGAATTTGAACATAAAGAACTTGGAATTTTATGGAGATGTAGAGTTCATAGTGAGACAAATAAATCGGCAATACCAGGCCAAACACCCAAGATTGAGATCTTGTAGAAAATGTGCCTAGGATCTTATGGAAAAATTATTTTCATCAGTAAAGGTTCATTTCATCCCACGGGATGAAAACCAGCAAGCCAATTCACTGGCCAAAGCGGCTTCAACTTTCGTACCCCCAACCACTTTCAAATTAAAGTACCACATAGAGGTAAGGCACAAACCATCCATACCAAACAACGTACAACACTGGTAGGTTTTCAAGGATGATGAACAGATCAGAAAGTTCCTGGAAATGGTAGGTGATTTCTCCGAAACCCACATTGACCAGGAAGACCAAAATGATCATACCTATATTATGCAAGAGGGAGAGGAGCCTCAGAAGTTCCGAGAAAAAAATTCTAACCATCGCATGTTGGTTTTAAAGAACAATCATATTCCAAAGGGACTAATCCCCCTGGAGAGATTGTTCGATCAGAATGATATGCCCTTAAAATCCACTCTACAACCCCAACTAGAAGAGGTTGAAGACTGCGATGTAGGGACCAAAGAGGACCCTAGGATGGTTAAAATATCAAAGTACCTTCCTCCTGAGGTAAAAAGCAAGTATAAAGAATTACTCAGGCGATATAAAGACGTTTTATCTTGGTCTTACGAGGAACTGAGAACCTACAACACCACTGTGATCGAACACAATATACCCCTGAAGCCTGGTGTCAAACCCTTTAGAAAAAAACTTAGACAAATCAACCCTATCTTATTTCCCATGGTCGAAAGGGAAGTTAAAAAGATCTTGGACGCGAAAATAATAGTACCACTGAGATACTCCAATTGGGTAGCAAGCCTAGTCCCGGTTAGAAAGAAGAACGGGGAGATTAGACTGTGTGTTGATTTTAGAAATCTAAATAAGTCCTCCCTCAAAGACAACTACCCTCCACCCAAAATGGATCACGTATTATAAAAGGTAGTTGGGAAAAATAGGATGTCGATGATCGACAGGTTCTCTGGGTACAATCAAATTGTCGTAAATGAACATGATAAAGAAAAAACATCTTTCACTACCCCTTGGGGTACATTCATGTATGATAAGATGCCTTTTGGTATAATGAATGCAGGTGCTACCTTCCAACTTTCTATGGATATCGCTTTCATCGGAGAAAGAGACAAGTTCGTGGTTATCTATCTCGATGATCTAACTGTTTTTTCAAAATCTAATGAAGATCATTTGATACATCTCAAGTAGACGTTTGAAAAATGTCCCAGGTTTGATCTACCTTTAAACCCCAAAAAGTCTCACTTTTCCATGCAAGAAGGTAAACTCTTGGGCCATATTGTGTCTCGAGACGGAATTAAAATTGATCCTAGCAGGGTTGAAGCTATAGACACTATAAATATTCCTAGAAATGTAAAAGAAATTCAGTCATTCTTAGGAAAAAATAAATTTTTTGAGGAGATTTATCCCAAACTTTGCTGAAATTGTGAAATTGATCACAGATATGCTAAAGAAAAACAACGAAGTGAAATGGACAGCAGAAGCCAAATCATCGTTTGCACACATCAAGAAGGTTATAAGTGAAGCACCTGTACTCGCAAGCCCTGATTATCTAAATAATTTTCTTATTTTCTCGTTTGCCTCTGAACATACACTTGTCGCAGTACTTCTCCATAAAAATGAAGAAGGTTTTGAGCAACCAATAGCCTTTTTCAACAAAAGTCTCAGAAACATTGAAATCAAGTACGATATAATGGAAAAACAAGCATACGCTATGGTGAAGGCATTAAAGGCTTTCATAACTTACGTGTTGCATTCCAAAGTAATCGTGTACGTACCCACCAACTCCATAAAATACATATTGGTTCAGTCCAACAGTGATGGAAAAAGGGGACGGTGGTTTGCTAAAATCCAAGAATTTGATCTGGAGATAAAACCGACAAGACTAGTAAAGGGACAAGGTTTGGCTAAACTCTTAGTTGAATCAAATTTCAGAGCCCTTAGTATAAATGGCCTACATGAATGTGAAGTGGACATGAACGAGCTTGATGAGAAAAAAAGTGCAATCAGAATCGAAAAAAAGTTTTCCTCATCTGATTGGTACAAAAACATAGTGTCCTACCTGCTAATCTTGAAATGCCTGAGTGATTTATCCCCATCCAAATCCAGGATGCTAAAACTGCATGTGGTCAAGTACTGTATATCTGAAATCCAATTATATTGGAAGGACCCACTTGGCTTCTTGTTGGTTTGTTTGGTTGAATCCGAAATAGAGAAGTTCATAAGCGAATTTCGCAAAGGAGTGTACGGGGGACATCACGCTTGGAGGGTGACATCTTATAAAATCCTGAGGGCAGGGTATTATTGGCCAAAACTTTTCTCATATGTCAATGCCAAATTCAGAACCTGCAACCCTTGCTAATTGTTTGCGGGCAAGCATAAACTGCCAGCGCTACCATTGGTTCCGGTCAAGACGAAAGCCCCTTTTCAGTAATGGGGACTAGATTTTATAGGAAAAATTAACCCCCATTCTAGCGCTCAACACAAATGGATCCTGACTGCCACAGATTACTTCACTAAATGGGTGGAGGCTATTCCAACCAGAAGGGAAACTGATTCGGTGGTAATAGATTTCCTAGAAGAAAACATTTTGTCTATATTAGGCTGCCCTTGAAAGATAGTCACAGATAACGCCCAGGCTTTTAAATCTATGGCTATGATCAATTTTTGCCAAAAATACAATATCGTGCTCGGCCATTCCACGGCATATTACCCCCAAGGAAATGGACTAGCCGAGTCTTCAAACAAGAGTCTGATCAATGTAATTAAGAAAGTGTTGAACGAGAACAAAAAATCTTGGCACGTGCATTTGAAATATGCTTTATGGGCGAACCAGATAGGCATGAAAAATTCTATTGGCACTTCTCCTTTCCAAATGGTGTACGGGATCGACGTGGTATTACCCATAAACCTAGCGCTTCTCGTAATGAAACTGTGGCAAGATGAGAAAGAAGAACCAAATCATGTCACAAGAAGGATAAACCAGCTGATTGAAGTACAACGGCACAGGGTCGAGGTGAATGAAAGGTTGTAGAAGTATCAAGACGACATGAAAACATTTTTCGATCGTAAGGCCAAAGATAGGGAGTTTCTCCCCGATGATTTGGTTTTGAAATGGGATGCTAGGAAGAGAGACTCAGCAAAACACGGTAAATTTTATCATATCTAGTATGGACCATTCAAAGTCCCAGCTCCCGAAGGAAAAAAATTGTTTCTATTAGAAAATCTGGACAGTAAAATATTCAACGCCCCTGCCAACGGGCATTATTTAAAACACTATATACAATAATTGGTTCCCAAAACATTTCCATTGTATATATCGGTTTTTGTTTTCTTTCTATTTCATACTCTCTCTTTGGTAAGTTTACTTTCACCGTTAATTAATTAGGTCAGTGATTTTTGTAGAAGTAGAGACACAAAAATTTCAATGCATTCAGCTCTTTTAAAAAAATCACTCATCGCATTTACAGGATTCCATCTTGTAGCCCACACGAGCGAAAGGAGCAAACAAAAAGTCATATATCGGAGACTAAATTCATCAAAAATAGGTGATAGAAAAAGGTTTTCCATTATTTTGAAAGAAAATGAAATGGTAAGGCAAAGGTACGAATTCCTAAGAGTTTTCATTTTCTTTTAACGAAGGTCTCTAAAGCGCCATGATGGTCTCATAATTATGATGTTTTCGCTTGACTGGTTATCAAAAGAACAACTTCTTACTCTGGGTCCTAAGAACTTCACCTAGATAAAGATAGGAGGTAATTAAAATAAGTAGATAAAGTAAAGCGTCTCCAGAAAAGGGTCCCAAAAGTCGATTTTAGTCTATAATCCCTGTGTTTCGAATCCCAGATCTCTCTCCGTCACCCTTTTTATGTCCGTAGGCTTACCTTCGTAAAAAAACAAGCATCTTTCTGGGTTCCATACATAGGGAGAAGAGATTACGTTTTAGCTTTGGAATCTATAAAGAATATTTTAGAAAGTAAGCCAGTCTTCACAACTCCTCAGTCTCTTACTAAACAAAGTTATGTGTAGGTTGATCCTGACTCTTCTAGGTTTTTTAACTGTTTCGAAGGATTGGGGCTTGCTTGAAGGAAGGCCCCTGGAAGTAATCTTTTCCTTTTTCCCTACGGGCTAAGGTGTTTTGAAAGTTAAGGGAAGGTTGGAACCGAGTAATCAAAGCAAGTTGATAGACCTCCACTACAAATATTACACAGATATCATCCCTCATACAAACTGATTGCCCCCACTTCATGTTCTAAAAAGTAAATTATAAGATAGATGGTGAAAGGAAATTCATATTTGATTTCCCCCATCTAGTCCAAAGAGATGATGAAAGGAAATTTAGAAATGATTTCCCTCGTCTCAACGATGAAAGCAAATTCAGTAAAAAGGGCCAGATAAATTCACCGGGGTACTGAATAGGCTCGCTGGTAGTGAAGCAATATATGAAATATTTGTAAAGTTGTCATACATGAATCTCACTCTACTCTGGTAATCAACTTTCTTGAAACCCGATCTGCACCCCAAGTTTAGACAGGGCTCCCTGATTAAAAACATGTAATAAACTTCGTTTGATGCAAGCCAAAAGCCACAAGATCTGTTGGATTTCCTAGGACAGTTTTCATTGTCTTAATGCAGACCTGAATTTGGTAACGAGAAAGATAAAGTCATGAAAGGGGTTACAACTAAGTTTGAAACGCATTTGAGTGTTGAAAATCTTTTCAGAAGTAAAAGAAGAAAACTCTTCTTCCCTCTGTATCCCCTTTCCTTAAGAAAGTTTCACAGAAGTAAAACCAATGACTCCATTTACTCAATACAGGCACGTGGTCTATTATTCTTCCCGTATCGCAAGAAGATGGGATCCCTTGTTGGATCCTATGTTGGAGCCGCCTTTCTCAACTACTTTAAATGTTATTCTTAAAATCAAAGGCTGGCCTTTAATTTTTCTTTTACTTCGTGACCTTTACACATTTAAAGTCTCAGTAATCCTGATATGCAAAGTGGCGATGGTCGTTGTACTCTTAAGCCATTTCCATTTAACCTTTAAATGATATTTTTCACTTTTATGTACCTCAGGATATCGCACTTCAGGAGTTACAAGTCACACGCTTTCCAAGGCCCGATGCGCGAAGTCATGAAACAACCTTGAAAGCTTACCCAGGTTAGCATCGAGAGTAAAGTTCCTTAAACCTTAGCAAAATGTTGTGGGGCTTTCGTGTCTCAGTGATTGCTCTCCCCAAACGTCTTACCGTCATATCTCCGATAGGTGAAGTTGCGAGATAGTTTCAAAAGTTACCTTGGTTAGTGTCAGGAGTAAGTCATTTTAGACCGTAGTTAAACAACGTCGAGGTTTCGCGACTCAACATTCACTCTCCCAAGAGACTATACCTTTGTAGTCTCAAGTTGTGAAATCATGATATTAATTAAACACTTAATCTGGATCACGTTTTTGCTTAACTAGATTGCGTCATCGTGATCTCGGATTTTAGGGGCTCGAAGGATAAGAGTGAAATCTCTCGATATAGCGAACGCTGAAAAGGGTGATTAATGTTTAAAGAAAACCTAATTAAAGAAGCTAAGCCAGATTAACCAACACATTAATACAAATATTAACACGCACCGTCTATGGGTTGAATTTAATTTTTTTTTGCGCTAATGTGTGTCACGACCCGTCAAAATTTATGCCATTTATGAGAAGAGAGGTGAAGTGATAGGTAAATATATTGTTTTTATTGCTAAATATTTCTCAAAAAATGATTTGACCGTTCTGGTTCGTAAGGACGCTGGGGTTTTAAATGGTCGAGATATAGAGTTATTTCTCTCATTGTTTAAAATTTCATTTCTATCTTCCGTAAAGAAGCTTTTCTCACCAGGCTAATTTTTGTATGTATACACATTTTTACTGCAGGAGAGCTAAGTCAGAGTCCTCTATCATGGCCCCATGAAAAGCGTCCAAGGGGATTGCTGAGAGTTCAGGGCAAGGATGAGATACTATTTCCGATACTTCACCTCGAAGTGTTGATTCTGTCTGAACTTAGTCATACGTCTCCGAGGTTCTTTAGTCCAATTTAGTGAACTGTTCATATGACTCCAACGATAATGAGAAGGACGATTTGGCCACCAAATACAAAATCATCATTCAAGAAGAGATGCATAAGATAGCGTCCAGATCACGACTCCTTCCCTACTATGATATGATCCGATGGGCATTATATCATGTGCACATCTCGACCATAACTATTATCAACGAGTAGAAGGTGACCATTGGGACCTTTAGACCAGAACATTTGCAGGCGATGTACAAATTGTCACCCACACCAAAATTCTCTCACAATGCCGAGTTTTTGGAAGGTTTTAAGTAGAAAGAATGCGAGCAATATGACAGAAAATTGTCTAATTTGATCAAGGATTGGGTCTCACACCCCGCAAAGTTCAGGGCAGACGGTAAAAGAGTTTATTCAATCTCCTCCCTGGAACCGCAATTCAAATATATAGCAATGATGACCTGTCGATTGTATGGGAAGGAGGACACCACACATTTTTTTCTCTGGTGGGTGCCTCTCATTCATACAGTCATTGAAGGTTGTTCTTTCGATTGGGATAAATTGTTGTTAGACAATTTAACCAACCGGATTACTGAATATCAGATGCAGAGGGTGAATGGAAAGGCCGCTTCATTTTTTATGTCCACCTATATAATGGATGTTGTTTGTTTTATGACGCCTTTCCCTCTAATGAGTTGGAGCTGGACTCCATCTGAGGATAAGCCTATCCATTCCTACCACTCCAAACTTTGGGAAGATAAGGCAACATAATTTATATATGAAATTTTCAATTGGGTAATGGTGTTAATGCATATCTCCATCTTCGGCAACCCACCGCCCAGGATTTTAGATAACATCACCACCAACTTAAGCAACATGGCTGACTGGTACGTAGAGGTGTAATTTTCATACATCAGGGTTTTCAACACCTCTGTTCCTCCCTATGCTCTACCATTATTCATACCGGATAGGTTGGTTTGTCACGAAATTGCTAGGCAAATTGTGATTGGTGGCATAAGTAAAAAGCTTAAAGGATTTTCAAAGAAGGTATGGATGCCCTTCCCCATTCATTTGAACACATATTCTTTATTATATTTTGGACATGCAAAATCCGAGGTAGCGTCTTTGGAGGATATTAAATTAGTCCACATTGAGTTCAAGAAGCGCGACGCACACACGATTGTGGGTAATCACATGGTGAGTTGTGGACTTAAAAGGTACGAACATGAGCATTCACCTCATGATAACATCTTATGAGGGGCAAGATCCTATGCTGAGGTCCTAAGTTGGATTCAAACCCTGTCGCCCGAGGAGATGGTTGCTTTCTTCAAATTTTAGGAACACCGACGGAGTTGCCTTCCCCCAGTCTTACAGGGTAAGAACCCTCTGACTACAGATGTATAGCAAATAGAATCCAAGGGATCTAAAGATTCAGGACCTGACCAAGAGGAACACCAGGAAAAGAAGAAGAAAATAGGGGGTACAAAATAGGAAGCCGAGATTCCCAACCCTCCAAGCAAGACAACCCTGGTTGTTACCCTGGGGAAATCATCAAGCAGATCGGCAACCCCATCATTTTTTTTACTCCCATACAGTCAACAAAGGGGATCCCAAACACAGGATAGAATTTTGGCAAAGAACTAACACCCATAACTATGGAAGATTTGCCTCCGAATGAATTTTTCTTCAATAAGAAGAGAATGGTTGTTGTGAGACAAGAACTTTATCAAGAAGCAGGCATGGTAGCTAAGAAATTTAAAATCCTTGTGGATGGGAGAGCCATGAAAAAAGAGTAATTTTCAAATCAGAAAGTAGGGACATTGGGGATTTTTCTACAACCAACCAATATTCTGTCGAGTCCCTAAAATAACAGTTGAAGCGGAAAAACCACTTGATCAAAACTTTGGAGGATAAGCTGGCTACAACAAAAGCAGCTACCAGAGATCAAATGAACACAGGTATAGAGAAAGATAAAGAAGATAATCAAAAAGAAATCGAATGGCTCAAGTCCGATCTCGAACAAACACAGAAGGCAACCCAGACCATCCAATCATAGATAATCCAGGAAGAGGAGTTAATAGGGAAATTACAGGCCAAATTAAATTTCGTCGACAGCTCAACAAGATTTTTTTGCTAAGGTAGAGACCATTCAAAACCTATACCAAATCATTTATCGAGTGCTTGAAGACATATCCTTGAGAGAAAGATAAGTTGGGGAGACTCAGGTCATTTTCCAAGAGGCTGTTATAGCCACAACGAAAAAGGAAGTGGGCAATAGTTCCAATCTCTCCATCCCAGACCAGACCAGAGGTAACATCTTACTGAAGGCATGGGAATGAAATATATCAGAGAGCAGAGAGTGAGCTAAAGAGGTGAGAAATTTTTGTGAAGAAACTCTCGAGTAGATATATGAAAGTTTGTTGACTCTTGATAGTGAAAGAAGCACCAGGACACTGGGCTAGGTGGATATAGCCAAGCACCTGCTCAACATCAAGGAGAATGAGGAAAGAGAGTAGACTAAAATAACACAGGTAACTTAGATAGATATAATCCAGGTGGATAAGTGGCTAATAAAGCCAAGTGTATTGTTATGTTCTATCACCACTAAATACCGACAAGTAGGAGGAAGGTTGCCACAGTTATCGAAGGATTGTTACACCTTCGAGGCAAAAAACCAAGAGGAACCTTCCAGGTTGATAACCCAGCTGATGGAGAGGTGTGTCACTTGAACACAGCAGGCGAAGGGACAATTTTCAGGCACCAAATAATGACATGTGTCTACCCATTCTGTCTTTAGAACCCGAAGTTTAAAGAAAGGAAGGTGATCCATCAGCCCGAAAGAGGACAAAGGCAAAGAATTGGAATGCATAAATCTCCTTTTTGTAACCGAAAAAACTCCTGGGACGATTGAGATCCTAGCATGCAGAAGTTGTATAAATATGTAATTAGAAGAAGGAAAATGGGCTGAACCTTTTTGGTTGATTGTAATAGAGACTCTCTCCTTTTGAAATTTAATACAAAGCAATCCGAAGATTCCTGATTCCGTCAGGACTGTGTTATGAGTTTGTTTCCTCTGTGATTTCATATTGAATTTCATTTCGCATATATATATCTGATGAATGATTTTACTGCAATTTAGTAAAACCTCTACTGTGGTGATCAATTTTTAGTCATCTATATCGTTCACATTTTTTCCTTTGTATCGGCTATTAGCAGGTACAAGACCTGTGAACCCTTTAGATTTTCATATTTTATGCTTCATCAGATTTCTTCTCATATTTTTCTTCTTCTGTTTACAGGGTGAGATTCTCCCTTGATAGGAGCCTCGCATAATAGACAACTTAATTTTTTTCTCACATTTCACACACCATTTATTTTAAAGATAACTCAGTTATGGGAAAAGGCCTTTGGTTTGCACTTTATCTTCAAATATTGGATTCAAAGTTCTCTTTTATACGATCAAATTGATACAGCATTAAAAACCTAGAACTCTCCTTTAATTTGTTTGTTCCTCTATGACTGTCCCCATTGCAAGACAACTTAATATTGAACCCGGCTTGTCGGACCAAACCCATATCGCTTTGAACCTTTTCGATACCATACTTAAAACATCCACCACCCGGGTAGAACTTGAACATTCATGGGTCGCGATTGAACGGGATATAAGCATACAGGAACAGTTGGAAGAGAGACAATGACAACCTAGAAATCAGCCCTAGCTTCCTTTCCTGAAGGTTGATTCTTCCCTTATTTATCCTTTACTCACTTTTGGATGCCTAGACACTGTACTTTCTAAGCCTTAAGTACAGACTCTGGAACAAAATGTTACATTAAGCATCAGAAGTTCATCATTCTGGTTGATAGTGGTTCATCATGATTGCCAATGGTTGTTCCATGAAATGTGGAGGGCATTGTGAAAATGTGCATCTCCAAATTGGTGACTACCACCTAAAATCCCATATGTTTGTTATCGACATGGGAGGTTGTGACATTGTGTTGGGTGCAGACTGGCTAAGGAATTTGGGTCTCATTCTCATGGATTTTAAAGACTTAACCATGTAATTCGACCACGAGGGCCACCAACATAAGTTCCAAGGCATCACCGCCGGTTCACCTAAGATCAGTAATTCCCATCGCATGGAAAAGATTCTAAAAAGGGTTCATTCTGGTGTTCTCGCCCAACTCCATTCCATACAAGAAACAAAGACACCCTCAGTAACGCAAGACCTCCAAGCCATCCTTTCTAAACATCAATTGATCTTTTCCACTCCCCAAGGCCAACCTCCTTCCCATGGTGTTCATGATCATTCCATTCCCCTTTTTCCTGGAATCCTTCCTCCCAATATCCATCTATATAGTCACCCCTTTTCCCCAAAAAATGAAATTGATAAAATGGTCCAGGAACTCTTTAATGTAGGTGTTATCCACCCTAGTATGAGCCCCTACTCATCTCCTATGATCATGGTCCTGAAGAAAGAAGGTTCTTGGTGAATGTGTCCTGACTTTCGTGCCCTCAACAAACTTACTATCAAAGACAAATTCCCCATTCTTGTCATTGATGACCTCCTGGATGAATTGAGTGGCGCCCAATTATTCACTAAATTGGATCTTCGTTCAGGCTACCACCAGATACGTATGAAAGAGGCAGACATTCCCAAGACTGCCTTTAGAACTCATGAGGGCCACTATGAGTTTTTGGTCATGCCCTTTGGCTTGTGTAATGCCCCCTCCACCTTCCAAAGCCTCATGAATCATGTCTTTCATCCTTTTCTCCGCCATTTTGTCTTAGTTTTCTTTGATGATATCCTCATCTATAGATAAACCTGGACATACCATCTTGCTCATGTGGATCAAGTTCTCCATCTTTTGTCTTAGCACCAACGTTTCCTAAAACAGTCTAAATGTGCTTTTGGCACCTCAGAAGTAGAATACTTGGGTCATCTGGTTGGAAAATATGGTGTCAGGGTGGATCCTAAAAAGATTGAAGCTATGCAAGACTGGCCTCACCCAAAGACTCTTAAGATCTTGCATGGATTTCTAGGCTTAACAGGGTATTATTGCAAGTTTGTTAACAATTATGGGAAGATTGCAACACCTCTCACTGTTCTCCTCAAAAAGAACTCTTTCACTTGGACTTCGGCTGCTACTCAAGTTTTTCAAACCTTGAAGATGGCCATGTGCATCACTCTAGTCCTCGCCCTTCCTGATTTCACAAAGACCTTTGTGTTGGAATGTGATGCCTCAGGGAAAGGAATTGGTGTTTCCCTTATGCAAAAGGGTCGACCTTTGGCCTTTACCAGCAAGAAACTATCTGAAAGAAATCTGGGAAAATCCATCTATGAAAAGGAAATGTTGGCTATTCTACATGACGTGGATCTGTGGCATCCTTATTTATTGGGGCAATGTTTCCAAATTAAGACAGACCATCAAAGCCTCAAGTATTTTCTGGAACAACGCATTTCCTCCCCAGAACAACAAAAATGGGTGGCTAAACTCTTTGGATATGATTATGAGATCATTTATAAGAAATTCAAAGACAATTTGGTTGCGGATGCACTATCCTGAAAATATGAAGATGAAGGATCCCTTTTTTCTCTTTCATTCATTGTACTAGATTGGCTCCAAGCCGTTCGCCAGGAATGGCTACAAGATCCCAAAAGTTCGCAGTTGATCCACCAATTGCATTCCAATGCTCCAGCTTCCCCAGGGTACTCTTGTCTCCATGAGGAACTTCGATACAAAGGTCGTTTGTATTTAAGTAAACAATCAAATATTATCCACAGTACTTTCTGAGCTTCATGCTACACCCACAACAGGGCACTCTAGGTTCACCAAAACCTATGACAAGGTCAAACGTTCCTTTTCTGGGATGGTATGAAACATGACATTCATAATTTTGTAGCTGAATGTGATGTGTGTCAATGCAACAAGGGAGAAATAGTCAAATCACCAAGCACACTATAACCGCTCCGGATTCCACCTGCTATTTGGAAGGATATCTCTATGGATTTTATTATCGGCTTACCCAAATCAGGAAATAAATCCATCATCATGGTGGTTTTTGATTGCCTTTCCAAGTATGCTCATTTTTGCGCCCTTCAACACCCGTTTACGACATCTATTGTTCTTCTTATATGTTTAGTATAATGCACTCATTAATTATCAATCCAAGATTCGTAATCAACAGAGTTACAAGACACCAGTAAGAAAGGTAATTTCTAATGTCATGAGTATAGAATTAAACTAGATTATGCATGTTGGAAACAAATCAAAATAGCAAACTGCAATGCACTTTGGTTGTCTTTCATAGAGAGGCTATCCACTCCATTATGGCACATGCAAGTATGATATGGAATTGGTTTTACAGATCAACTATGCTATCTGACCCAGAAAACTAACTATGCAATCCACACTTATTAAAGGAAATCACACATCAATCATTAAAGCATAGCATGGGTAGTTCAACAGTCAATATGTTGGTTCTGTTGTGGTTCACAGTTAACTTCACTATTTCTTATCCAAATAGTTTTGACTATTGTTGCCAACATCTATGATCACTCAAGGAAATCAAAGTCATGAGAACAGAAACTTGGCATATGCAAAAACATAGCAAATAAAGATCTCTAAACAATTATATAATGGAAAGCCTAGTCTAAGCTATATTGCTATCATCTAACAGAGTTAAAGCTTTAGCTAATTTAATGTTTACACTACTGGAAAGAAAATGCTAATGCTAATCTACGAAGAGGCTGACCTTTTTTGGGTGGTGGGCCCTTGCCGCTTCAACAGGTCAGTTGTTGAAGTCTACAGGAGGCTTATCTTCAACACACACATTACTCTCACTCACATTTCAAAACATAAAATAAAACTTTTGATAACAATTCAACTCATACTTAATCATAGATAATTAGAATATGGAGATAAATGACATTGTATTGATCTTCACTCAGAATATGTTTTGTACTATCACACGCTACTTCACATATTGGTAATATGCTAACTCTCCTACACTTCCACCATCCTTTCCATGGCTATTTAATAGTCTTAATCGTGAAACACAAGGAGGTGAAGTGATTTGCAAATCAATCAGTTGTTAAGTTCAATCATTCAGTTACATCTTTAGCTTCATCCTCATGACATGAAGTGCATGAGGATGAGGCAATCAACAAACTATTCTTATCATAACCTTGCTAAAGAAAATAGACATCCACCAATTGGCTTAGGCGAGATCTGGAACTTAATTTAGTGTATTAGGCTCTTCCATATTAGCACCGTATCATAACAGGTAGATGGTACCGGATCATGATAGTGTGCAAAAGGTGGTACCGAATCATAACAGTGCATGGCCATTGGTACCGGATCATAACAGTGCGTGGTCGTTGGTACGGGATAGTTGAGCTGGTACAGGAACACTGGATATCTAGAGGTCGAAGATTTAGAAATTACAAATTGAAGCATTAGTACATGAAATAATTAATTCCCTAACTCTATAAACCACAAAATGCATGAATTAACCATACTTTACCTTATGACCTTATTACTGGCAAATGGTAGCGTTCTTGTCATTCACTCAAGTTTTAGGTAGGCCAAAAAGGTATAGGTGAAGAGTATAATAGAGTAACGGGGATGTCAATTTTGGGTCTCAACATTCCCCCATGCCAAAATCATTGCATTTCCTCATGTAACTGAAAATAAACCCAAAATTTTTCAAAACTTGAGACTGTGTTCTTTACTTTGGTGGATCAATGATGTTGATGGCTGAAGCCTCTTCTTTTAGCTCCCTTTTGATGACCCTAACATATTGTAGGAGTCGTAATACCTTCTTGAGCTTGTTAG